>JADBJO010023192.1:5000-12500 GCA_016801955.1 Conus betulinus
AGGGATGAACTGGATGCGACTTTTCCGATGAAACTATGAACTAAGGTCCCAAGTGCCATGACACTTGCCACACGGTAAAGGATCCACGTAATATTTTGATTGGTCAACAGAAACGTTCGCAGAGCGAGTGGGGATAGAAAGTGGCAGGGTCTGTACCGTGGTTACGTTCTCCTACCAGACAGTGTACCTTCCCTTTCCCACAAGACAACAGGCTGCACACACAAAACCTGATATGCCAAGGCCTTGATTAAGGTGTTGAGTATTTATAGATTGGCACAAGTAGGTTACCTGGATAATTTTTATTGTGTCTGAAAGTTGATTTTTTTTTTTCCTTTCATGTGGTAAGTAGGGGGCAAACCAGGCAGACAGATGGAGACGAAAGGTAGGGAACTATTTAGGGGATACCAGCTGGCACAAAGATAGGGTCAAGGGTGAGTGCAAGGGCCTGAAATGTAATGCTCGCGCGAGGGAAGGTCATGTATTTGAAGTTTGTTGATGATATCATTGGTGGATATCCACCAAAATAGGTAAAATGGTTTGGTGGTTGTTCTTTTGATTAATTAGTAGTTTAATATGAAATGCTGGCTCAAATGCATACATGGATTATATAGTGATTTGGGGCAAAATCTTAATTGTGGCATGTTGCCACAAGGTGATATCAACTGACTGTGACCCGAGGCGAGTTTCACAAACGAGATCTCACATTGTGTCCGGCTTATCCGTGCAGCGAGGAATCTTTCAAGCAAGGGGAGATAAAAAATGGGCGAAATGCAAATTGACAATGTAACTACTACTTCTCGAAGCTCCCCTCGTTGCTAAAGAGCGATTTGATCGTTTAATGTACCAATCAGAAAACTTTACTATATATTTTTCGTGCACCAATGGCAGGAGCTAATAACCGTCGGCCATTTCCCCTCGCATGCGAGAGAGCCCCAAGACTGTCCAGCACACTGTCGCCTTTTCCTAGCCCCGCTCACTACTAGAGTGTGCTGTTAAACGCTCACACTGTCCAGGCAAGTGCGAACTCTTGCCATCTCGCCTCTGTGAAACGGACACCTGTTTGCCATGTGGCAGAGTTGTCTGTCTTGTTGATGGACGAAATTAGTGCACCCTGTCTGCGTATGTTGGAGTTGTCTGTCTTGTTGATGACAAATTGCCTGCGCCCTATCTGTTCTGTAAGCTGCACTGTAAGCTGTACTGTAAACTGCACTGTAAAGAGCCCTGTGAGCTGCTCTATAAGTTATATTGCTAGCTGCACTCTATCTTGCACTGTAAGCTGAAGTGTATGCTGCTGCACTGTATGCTGCCCTGTATGCTGCCCTGTATGCTGTACTGTATGCTATACCATATGCTGCACCATAATTTGCAGCGTATGCTGTAGTGCATGCTACACTGTATGCTGCACTGTATGCTGCCCTGTATGCTGCACTGTATGCTGCACTGTATTCTGCACTGTATTCTGCACGGTATACTGCACTGTATTCTGCACTGTATGCTGCACTGTATTCTGCACTGTATTCTGCACTGTATGCTGCATTGTATGCTGCACTGTATGTTGCTCTGTATGTTGCACTGTATGCTGCAAATTGTTGCACTGTATGCTGCATTGTAGCCGGCACTGTATGCTGCACTGTTTGCTGCACTGTATGTTGCTCTGTATGTTGCACTGTATGCTGCAAATTGTTGCACTGTATGTTGCATTGTATGTTGCACTGTAGCATGCATGATAGCCTGAACTGTAGCCTGTATGCTGCACTGTATGTTGCACTGGTGCATGCACTGTGGCCTGCAATGGAGCTTGCACTGTATGCTGCACTGTATGTTGCACTGGTGCATGCACTGTGGCCTGCAATGGAGCTTGCACTGTATGCTGCACTGTATGTTGCACTGGTGCATGCACTGTGGCCTGCAATGGAGCTTGCACTGTATGCTGCACTGTATGTTGCACTGGTGCATGCACTGTGGCCTGCAATGGAGCTTGCACTGTATGCTGCACTGTATGTTGCACTGGTGGATGCACTGTGGCCTGCAATGGAGCTTGCACTGTATGCTGCACTGTATGCTGCACTGCGTGCTGCACTGTATGCAGCACTGTATGCTGCACTGTATGCTGCACTGTATGCTGCATTGTATGCTGCATTGTATGCTGCACTGTATGCTGCACTGTATTCTGCATTGTATGCTGCATAGTATGCTGCACTGTATGCTGCACTGTATTCTGCACTGTATGCTGCATTGTATGCTGCACTGTATGCTGCACTGTAGGCTGCACTGTAGGCTGTATTGTATGCCTCACGGTATGCTGCACTGTAAACTGCAATCTATGCTGCACTGTAGGCTGTATTGTATGCCGTACTGTATGCTGCACTGTATGCCTGTACTGTATGCTGTACTGTATGCTGTACTGTATGCTGCACTGTATGCTGTACTGTATGCTGCACTGTAGGCTGTATTGTATGCCGCACTGTATGCTGCACTGTATGCTGTACTGTATGCTGCACTGTATGCTGTACTGTTTGCTCCACTGTATGCTGCACTGTAAGCTGCACTGTATGCTGCACTGTATGCTGCACTGTAAACTGCAATCTATGCTGCACTGTAGGCTGTATTGTATGCTGCACTGTATGCTGCACTGTATGCTGCTCTGTATGCTGCACTGTATGCTGCATTGCATGCTGCACTGTATGCTGCTCTGTATGCTGCACTGTATGCTGCATTGCATGCTGCACTGTATGCTGCTCTGTATGCTGCACTGTATGCTGCATTGCATGCTGCACTGTATGCTGCTCTGTATGCTGCACTGTATGCTGCATTGCATGCTGCACTGTATGCTGCTCTGTATGCTGTACTGTATGCTGCAATGTGTATTGCTCTGTATGCTGTACTGTATGCTGCACTGTACATGTTATAGATTGGTCTATTGGAAGCGACTTCTGTTTGAACTTCTGCATGTGCAGATTGATTATGTCCCATGTCAATGCATTTTGTGCATAGAAGCATCAGAAATGCTATTCCCCATGTGTGTGTTTGTGAACCGGCGAACGTTTTCCACTCACATCGCATGCGTGTGCGTGCGTCAGTCGATATCTGTGTGACAGCATAGCTTGAGGGAGGGTAGGAAGATATCTTGAACTCTTTAATGTTGTCCGTGGAAGTGGGGAAATTGGGTCATGCATCATCCTCACTGTGAATTGTCCAATCATAGTTTTTCACGCATTAGCCTCACGTTGAATTATCCAGCCATAGCCAAGTTTACAGTTAAACGGGCTGGGGGGTAGCTGAATTGTCGCTCAGTGTTATTTTGCCGCTGTTTCAGAGTGGAAGTCTGTGGCGGTTTGTGTGTCGTTTTCTATGTTGAGAAGTCCCAGGGAATCCTTGTAGTAGCCTCATGTTCTGGGTCTGACTTAGGGATCAGCAGAGCTGCCTTGAGTCTGGAGGGGACTAATTCTGTGTTTTCTGTGTAGTATTCTTCTCGCTGTTGGAGGTACAGTGGAAGGACTGTCGTTACTGTGGCTTGTGAAACTGCAAGTGGCCTAGGTTTTGCCGGAGCTGCACTGGAGAAGTGGAGGGACTCGTGCACGTAAATTTATTTGGTACCAGTGTCTTCCCCGGAGCTACTGTGCGATTGGAAAACCTGGTGAACGCGCTGCGTTCTTGTTAGACTGTAACCTGTGTTCCTGAAACCCTGGTGATGGGGTGAAGACTTGATTGCTGTGGTTGGGTGCCGTGGACGTGCCAGTCTGGGGATGGCCTTGGTGGTGCTGGACAACCCATCTCGGAATTGGGCTGGATACGTTTTGGTTCAAGGTACGTTTGGTATAATTCAGTGTAGACACTTTAGTAATCTATCATCTGAACCTGGTTTGCAGTTGGATTGAGCCAGGATATGTGAGACTCGGAAGGAAATCCTTATCTTTATTTGTTGAGTTGGGCAGCTGGAGGCCGGAAGCTGTCTGAGGGGTCAGGCAAGGGGCTGTGTTAGCGCCAGGAAGGGTTACTGGTTTTGTAATTTAAACAGCCTATTGTTTGCATTGAGCAGTTATGTAAATTAATATGATTCTGGGCATATGAGATCAACGTAGGGCGTTTTGTGCATGTGTAAGTACATTCATTCGTGTGATCTTTCAATAGTTTCAGTCACGGGAACTGTGCGGTTGCTAGTACTGTTGACACCTTGCCTGGAAGTTAACCAGGGGAGGCAGCCCATTGTTGTGAATCGTTGGGTTTAAGTCGTATATGATTCGTAGTTTGTTGAGGCTGTTTGTGTCAATCTTGTGTGCATTGCTCAGTCAGTTGGAGTATGCCAGCTGGATATTTTAGCTGAAGATCAACTTTAACATAGATTGACAGCCTTGGGAGTGTTTGGGGGTAGTGATGTGGTGTGGTGTGTGTGTGTGTGTGTGTGTGTGTGTGTGTGTGTCCCACGGTTCGGACATAGGCTGTAAGTTGTAAGTGATGTTTACAGCAGTGGCAGTGACCGACGTTTATTTTGGGCAATAAGTATCTGCATCAGTTATCTCTTGTTTTCCAAGTTACAGACGTTTGGACCTTGTTCCTGACGTTGGGATTTGTGTTGGAAGCCATGCATGTTTTTTTTTTCTGGGTTGTTCTGCTATCTAAGAAAAGTACGTAATAGTGGATATGGAGTCGGACCTGGCTATGGGTTTGAGTCAGACTGAAGTTTGACTTTATTTTTTATACTACTGTATGGCACTGATGTCTTGTAAAATAAGCTGCATATAGTCTGTCTGGAAATATCTTTCGTTTTATACAAATGAATGATAATTAGACTAAGGCTAGTTGCTAATGCTGGTTTATTAATTTGGATAAGGATGTCGTTGGGTGTATCGTATGATTGGAATAGGTTAGTTTAAGAGACGGAACATCTAACAGTAATGACTTCGACTCCCACGTGTTGTGCTCATGATGAATGTGAATTTAGTATGTGTGGGCCTATGGGATTCATGATAGATTCTTAGTGGGAGATGCGCCTATATATGTCCACAGATGTCTCCCTGTACTCCCGCCTTGGCTGGTGACGGGATCCATGTGCGAGGAGTGGCATAGCGTGGGCTACTGTTCCTGTTGATGAGACGGTTCCAAGTAGTACACGTGAATGTTTACGTCGAACAGGGGCTGTTTTGAGGTAACGGCATTGGACATGATTCCCAGAGTCAAGAGAGTGAGCCATCGTTCGTCGGTCGTGGATGGACTACTCAGTGTGTGACAGACACCAGCAGAAGATCCTTAGTGACTTTAAATTTATTTAGTTAATACCATTGCGCAGTTGGTTTAGTGTTGGTTGATTAGTCCTTGCTTGTGTGTGTCGCAAACTGCATGGGTTTTCAAGATGATTTTTGTCTTTTGTATGGTGGCAAGAGACATTTAGATAAACATATCTTACATTTTGGATAACTTGGTTGGGCCGTTCTGTGCGAGTGTTTGATAGCAACCCAGTTATTGGATTATCAATTGGTCACGAGCGCTTTAAGTGCCTAGTTGTTGGAATGTAACCCGGTTTAGTTAATGTTGCATGTATGTGTTACAGGATTGTAGTCTTGGGCATTCTATATTAGTCACTGGTCTGTCATTGTGTTACAGAATTGTAGTTTTGGGCATTCTATATTAGTCACTAGTCTGTCATTTTGTCGGAGTTCATTCCCTGGTTGCTGGCTTGTGTATGCGCCTGTAAGTGAATTTGTTGAGTAGATCTCGGATTCATGGTGTCCTGTTGGGCCAATAGCCAAGTGTTATCGGCCATGTGGGTTGCATTGCATGGTAGCGATACATCACACCAGGTTGGGCACATTGGGATTTGACCCGAACTAAGTTCAGTTATTAGTTAATTTCATAACCTAATGTTAGTTTTGTTGTGCAGGAGGGTGTGACTAGAAATCTGTGTGCAAATCGTGTCAAGGAGTTGAATATTTGAGTTTGAGAGAGAGTGATTGTGTGGATGGTGAGCGGAATATTCAACGCCATGGGATCCCAGTGTCGTTGTTTGAATGAAATTATATGTGCGTGAACTGGTCATCTGTTTCTGGACTGCTTATTTGAGTCGGAGTGTCACGTACTGTAGGTCTATAAGTCTGACTGTCCTTCCTTAGCTAGTTCAGGTCTTAGCGTGCCTGACAGTGC
The DNA here is from genome assembly GCA_016801955.1 of Conus betulinus. Classification (NCBI taxonomy): domain Eukaryota; kingdom Metazoa; phylum Mollusca; class Gastropoda; order Neogastropoda; family Conidae; genus Conus; species Conus betulinus. Next base: position 11,139 of record JADBJO010023192.1, read on the forward strand.
TAGTGTGTGTGTGTGTGTGTGTGTGTGTGTGTGTGTGTGTGTGCGCGTGTAGCTGTGTGTGTTTGTGTGTGCGTGCTTGCATGCGTGCGTGCGTGTGTGTGTGTGTGTGTGTGTGTGTGTGTGTGTGTGTGTGTGTGTGCGTGCGTGTTTATTGGACACAAGTAACACGCTATGAAATGAAAGGATTTTTTCGGCTTTTTTTTTTGGGGGGGGGGGGGGGGGGGGGGGGGGGGGGGGGGGGGCAGGGGGCGCAGGTGGGGGAGGGGGCTATAATTCTTCTATGGAGAATGGTGTTTGTACATGTACTTTTTTTTTTTTAATGAAGTTGGAGAAACATACGCAGATGAGACTGGACACAAGTCACGAAGTGTACATAACACTCAACAGAGATCTTGGTATGGTCAGTGGTAACACATCACGCCTTGTCTCCCATGAGCAGATTTATTGAACTAAAAACTACATATAATTCTCAAAAAGAAGAATACAGTAGAGAGAGTGTGGCATTGACCAAGACAATGACTGGACATAACGCTAGAAGCGCGTATCCAAGCCATAATAAATACAATCACCGCTCATAGAGGAGAGAGAGAGAGAGAGAGGGACAGAGAGAGAAGAGAGACAGAGAGAGAGAGAGAGAGAGAGGGAGACAGAGACTGAGTACACTTTCGTCTTGTGACAGACATGCACATGGGAGAAAACAGAACAAGAGCAGGATCGCCACACTCTTCACTCCATGCCTGCATCGCTCTCAGAGACTTTCCTCGGCCGTCACCCAGCGGAAGAACTCTGTTGCTTCTCCCTCCAAGTCCACCTGGATATTCTGGAACACGTTCCCGCTAGAGACATTGGCGAAGGTGACCAGCATGTACGAGGTTTCTGCCCTGGCCGGAAATAGAACTCAAATATCCCCTGCACCTCCCACCTCATCACGTTGTCCTCCTGCCCTCGGAGTAGCCTCCCTTCCAAATGACCGTACCGGATGTTCAACCCGCGAGATCCGTTGCGCGTCACGTGCACGCTGCCAAAGAGCGGGTGCCTGTAATATCCCGCGTAGCGCTGTGGCTCCTCAAACTCCGTTTCGTCGTCGGTCCGCTCAGGGGTAGACCTTTTGGCCCATGCTGAGGGGTATTGGCAGGCACTGGTGACGTTGAGCCAGTGCTCTTGTTCATTAGCAGGTCAGCGACATAAAAGAAGATCAGAGTTTCGATTTGATGCGAGTAGGGCCCGTTGCAGCCGACGAAGAAGCCCGCGTTTTGGTCTGGCAGGACAGCCTGGTGGCTGGGTGTAGGCGAAAAAGAACCCCGAATGCCATATCAGTGGAGAGCCTGGACACGAGAGAGATCACAGTGTCATTTGGTCGAT
>JADBJO010023192.1:17500-26886 GCA_016801955.1 Conus betulinus
ACTGAAGTGACTCGGCAGCAGTGCAGTGTCTCCTCCGGTGAGTTGCCTCTTGACGACTTGACATTGACTGCTGCCTGTGGATTGCGGTGCCGGGGCTGCGGCGGGGCGACCGGGCCGTGGCTGTGGACAGGGTGTCGGAATGAGCGGCGTGGGTGCACTGCCTCTGAGGTGGCGCAGAGGTTGGGACAGCAAAAAAAAAAAAAAAAAAAAAAAAATAGTCATGCTGGTGGTGCACATTCTACAGAACTAGCCATGATGGTGGTGTACATTCTATAGAACTAGTCAGGCTGGTGGTGTACATTCTATAGAACTAGTCATGCTGGTGGTTACATTCTACAGAACTAGTCACGCTGGTGGTGTTCATGCTACAGAACTAGTCACGCTGGTGGTGTACATTCTATAGAACTAGTCATGCTGGTGGTGTACATTCTATAGAACTAGTCATGCTGGTGGTGTACATTCTATAGAACTAGTCATTCTGGTGGTGTACATTCTACAGAACTCATAATGCTGGTGGTGTACATTCTAAAGAACTAGTCATGCTGGTGGTGTACATTTTAGAGTACTAATCACGCTGGTGGTGTACATTCTATAGAACTAGTCATGCTGGTGGTGTACATTCTATAGAACTAGTCATGCTGGTGGTGGAAACTCTATAGAACTAGTCATGCTGATGGTGCACATTCTATACAACTAGTCATACTGGCGATGGAAGGCATCTGAAAAGTAATAAACAGCGATAGGTTCGCCAGATCGGAAAAAAGACCAATTGTCCACCCCCACCCCCTCACTCCCACCCCAGAAAGCACTTCATAGACAACATACCGGTCAGCCACAAAAATGTGCTTGACAGTGACAGTGGATTATAGTTTAAATACCTATGTAGCTGTTGATTTTGAAAGCGCCTTTGAAATGAGACACCTGGACAGAGAAAGGAGGGGGTGGGGGAAGTCAATTGTACAGCTTAGTTGGCAATCCTCCTATCTCTTTCCCCCCGATGTATGAGCTTGGCCTGGTGGATACACACCTGGCTGTTCTGGTGCAGCTCATGCTGCAGACGAAACCTCCTTCCTTTTCCCAGACTCTCAGATTCCTCTTTGCTCTGATCGTTACAGTGAGATGGAATCTGATGGAGAGAGACTTGCCTGTTTCCTACTGTGCATCAGGAAAGCCTTACTTTCCACCGTGTTTTGTGTTGTTGCAGTTCGATCAAATCCATCGGGGAGAGAGAGAGAGAGAGAGAGAGAGAGAGAGAGAGAGAGAGAGAGAGAGAGAGAGAGAGTGAGAGACAGACAGACAGACAGACAGACAGAGACGGGTCGAACCCTGGTCATGTGACTGAACAATGAGGGTGTTGTACACAGGTGGCAAGATATGTCTGCCCCAATCCTGGTCGAGTGTGGGGTTGTTGGCAGCAATATGGATAGCCTCCTTCACCCCACGCTGAAACCATCTATTGTCACGGTCGAGAACGCTGATGTCAACATATTCAAACTGATGTTGCTGGGCGTGTAGGTCGACGCCTACTGGTGATGATTCTCTTTCATGTTCAGTCAAGCGTTTTTTGAAGGTTTCTCTGTTTCCCTAACATAGTTCTCTTTACAGTTACGACAGTCTATTTGGTAGATGACTCCAGACTTGTCCAGTTTGTCAGTTTTTGTCTTTGGGGGCGACCAGCTGGCTGCAGATGGTGATGATGGGTTTGGGATGAACGGAGATGCCGGTTTTCCTGATCTTCCTGTTCAATGCTTCGGTCACACCGCAGACATAGGGGATGGTGACATGTCCTTTACGCCTAGTTTGGTCTCGCTTGGTGGTAGGATGCGGTGTGATCTTCTTGCTGGCCGGGATGTTCCACGCCCACTTCTCGTAGCACGACACGGTGAGAACCAGTTTGAGGTGTTCCATTTCCTGGTCTTTGGCACCCTGAGTAGAGCAGATGGTGTTGGCCCAATGAGTGAAGGTGCGTATCATTCCAAGTTTGTGTTCCAGTGGCTGGTGGCTTTCAAACTGCAGGTACTGGTCTGTGTGGGTAGGTCTGTGGTACACACTGAAGGAGAGGCTGTCATCAGTCTGTGTGATGAGTGTATCCAGCATGGCAATCGAGTTGTTCTCCTCCACCTCATGAGTGAACTTGATAGCAGGGTGTTTGACTGTTCAAGTGGTTAGTGAAGTCTTCCACCAGCACCCGCTTGAGGATAGTCATGGTGTCGTTCACGTAGCGGCCCCAATAGCGTGGAGGAGAGTGGTAATACGCCAGGGCCTTCTCCTCGAAGTTCTCCATGAAGAGGTTGGCTACAATGGGGCTGACTAGAGAGCCCATGGCCACTCTGGCCATCTGTTGATAGAAGTTGCCTTAGAACGTGAAGTAGGTGGTGTTGAGGAAGCAAGCCAGGAGCTCGCAGATGCTGTCCATGTACGTTGGACCAGAGTGTCGTCAGCCTGGAGTCTTGCTTTGATGATGTGGATGTTTTGTTTGATGGAAACGCTGCTGAACAATGCCAAAACATCATATGATACCAGACACTCATCAGGAGAAAGGGTGTAGTCTGCCAATTTCTGAACCAAGTCCGCACTGTTGGTGATGTGGTGCTCAGTCATGCCAACCAAAGGAGACAGGATGTCTGCCACAAATCTTGCCGTCTCATACATGAGGGAACCTCTGGAAGCGATTGTGGAATGGAGAGGGACATTTTTCTTGTGCACCTCTGGAAGGCCATAGAACTTGGGGACATCAGTGGCTGATGGGTATAGTTTTCTGTAAAGGTCAAGGGAAAGTCTGCCCACCTCCTTGAGACGTTTGAGCGGATCCTTGAGCTTGTTGGTGGGATCTTTCTTGAGAGGCTGGTAGATTTTTTAGTAATCCAACAGTTGGCTGGCTTTGTCATGGTACATTGACTTGGGGATGATGACCGTGGACTGGCCTTTGTCGGCCAGGAGTATCATGATTGTGTCATCTTTCTTAAGTTGGGCTAACGCTTGCCCTCTCCTCCACAGAAATGTTGGGTTTCAGTGGTTGTGCTTGTTTCAGGATGTTGACACATTCTGACCTCAGGTTGGATGCTGCTTCTGTATGTGGGCCTATCTGTCTGCAGGCGGTTTCGACACGTACACGTGATGTAGTCCACAATAGGGAGTTTGTCCGGGGTCACAGCGAAATTGAGTCCCTTTTCCAGCACTCTCGCTGTTCAGAGTCAAACAGTTCACATTCTGATAGATTCACAACCCATCTCGTCTTCACCCTGCGCGTCTCTTCATCAGTCACAGGTACGATTGGAATCTGATCGTTCTTGTCAGGCTTCGACCTCGCCATTAGTTTCTCAAACTTCTTCCTTTGGCGCTTGCGCATTTTGTTCCAAGTTTTGAGTTGACTGGAGCCAGGCCTTCACTTTCCACTAGTATCTCGGTCCGAACGTTTGCACTCACCTTGATAGAAGAGGGAGGGATATGTTGTTCTAATCCCTCGATCCGCAGATTAATCTGCTTCACGCGTTCGTTCATCAGGGCCCGTTCCGTACGGAATAAGATGTTGCTTGCAGCTTTACCTTGACTAATGACTTGATCTTTAAGTTGGTCGGTACGACACCGTGATGTTTACAGTTTAGCGTGAAATGCAGATGGTTTCGAAATCTCGCTAAGGCTCGGTGCGCTCCTTCCAGTTCACGAAAAATCTTGATGACCGTCCGGTCGAAATCGCGTAGGAGACGTTGTGAAAGTTTTTAACTGCTGAGGGGTAGACATAACGACTACAGGTCACTGAGCTGGGAAAACAAACACTTACTTAGAGCTTTTGACAGACGGCCGTCCGTCTTCATCAGCGGTGGTGTTGCTACTGGGTGAACTGGAGTTCAGTGCACACGACCAATGGTCGAACCCTGGTCATGTGACTGAAAAATGAGGGTGTTTGTTGTTTTGTGTTGTTGCGGTTAGATAAAATTCATAGGGGGAAGGTGGAGACCTGTCTGTTTTATATTATGTATCAGACAAGCCTTACTGCCCGACCTTCTTTTCTGTGCTTATTTGTAATGCTGACATGCTATCAATGACGCTGGAAACCCAGACTCACCCTCGTAGATTCCAAACAGTTCACCGTACCTGTATATGGTGGAATTAGACACAACCGTCTGACCCCCCAGCTTGACGTAAGGCTTGGCGAAGTTATCGTCGGAGACTGACACCGTCTGGCCGATGATGCCGCTGTTGGACATGCCCAGGGGCTGCAGGAGGCGAGCGTGCAGCAGGTCCTCCCAGGACCCGTTCCCCAGCACCTCCGTGGCCCGACTGACCAGCGTGTACAGCAGGTTGTTGTAGATCAACTCTTGCCGGAAACGCCTTGGCCACTGGGAGATGACGGAGGCGTCTGTGGGAAAGACAATGAATCACTGTTGGATCAACTCTTGCCGAAACGCCTTGGCCACTGGGAGATGACGGAGGCGTCTGTGGGAAAGACAAATGAATCACTGTTGGATCAACTCTTGCCGAAACGCCTTGGCCACTGGGAGATGACGGTGGCGTCTGTGGGAAAGACAATGAATCACTGTTGGATCAACTCTTGCCGGAACGCCTTGGCCACTGGGAGATGACGGAGGCGTCTGTGGGAAAGACAATGAATCACTGTTGGATCAACTCTTGCCGGAACGCCTTGGCCACTGGGAGATGACGGAGGCGTCTGTGGGAAAGACAATGAATCACTGTTGGATCAACTCTTGCCGAAACGCCTTGGCCACTGAGAGATGTCGGAGGCGTCTGTGGGAAAGACAATGAATCACTGGACCACGATGGCAGGAAACGGTGTGGCTCTGTGAGGGGCAACGGACTTGAGGAACTTGGAAATGAAGCACTTATTTCTATTTTCGTATTTCGTTTTTAAGGATGATCTCCGGGAGCTATCCGGACGTATCTCTCTCTCTTCCTTTTGTTTTTGTTGTTTGTTGTTGTTGTTGTTGTTGTTGTTCTTCTTCTTCTTCTTGTTTTTGTTGTTGTTGTTGTTGTTGTGCTGTTGTTGTCACACATGGAGAGAAAGCGTCACTACTATCCAGAGAAATGGAATTTTAGACCTGCTCGCCATGTGAAGACTGCTTCTGCAACCGATCTATGTCGCACGAACAGAAAATGATGCAGCGCGAGAAACACAAAAGAGAAAAACAAACCACAAATGAACGAACAAAAAGATACAACACCCTATCCCAGCCCCTACAACACACACACACACACACACACACACACACACACACACACACACACACACACACACACATACTCATACACACACACACACACACACACACACACACACACACACACACACACACACACACACACACTCACACACACACACACACACACACACACACACTCACACTCACACACACACACACACACACACACACTCACACACACACACACACACACACACACACACACAGAGTGAGTGAGTGAGTTAAGTTCGCATGCATGCGTGCGAATGTCCAAAAAAACAACAAAACAAAAAAAACCTATAACAAACAAAAAGTAAACATTTACAAACAAAAAGAGAAAACTAAGCCCCCTCCCACCCCCACAAAGAAACAAACAAACAACAAACGAAGAAAAAAAAACAACAAGCAAAACAAACAAACAGACAGAAAACTCAGGGAAATCAACACAGCCGACATAAAACGCGGAGTGCTGACAGTGACGTGATCCTTCCATTGCTTACCATTCGGTTAAAGTTGCAAGGCCCACGTTTCCATCCAATCAAAACTGATGGAGAGACCTGTCAATTTTCTTTGCTCTGACATCGTGTTGAGGACCACCAACTGCCGTGGCGAAGTAGTTAGCGTCGCGACTCCGGCTGGGAGGTCGTTGGTTCGATTCCCATCAGAGCCATGTGGAATTATTTTCTACCCGACTGGCTCCTACCCGGAGTTGAGTTTGCTACGGGCTCAGTTGGGAAGACTGGGACCACACAGTCGAGTTTTATCCACTTCATGGATATGTCTCTGAGAGTGTTGTTCAAATTCCCTGACCAATGCTGCAGGTGTCTGTATCACTCGGTCCTGGTTGACGCGTGGTATCTATTCTGAAAGTAGGCGTAGAGTACACAGCCCTGTCATGCAGTCTCAGGCTGAAATGGAAATCCGTAGCATCATCTTCATCATCCTCATTCTCATCGATGAGCATTTTTTTAAGTGTCAAATTTTGTAGCCCTGCATGCCCTGCTGTCATGGTGACCTCAGCGTCTATGACCTTGGTTTAAATCCGTCAGAGTCACCGGTATCGGCAAGTCCGTGGGGGCTGTCGTTGGACGGACGTGGTGGCGCCCTCTGGAGGGAGAGCTCACTCACGCCGGCTCCGTGACTTAGCAATGATTGTCGTCAGTTGGAGGCTTAGTATGTAGTGCTCTGCTTATGTTGGATCAGAACGGGCACCACTGAACATCCAGCAGCAGTGCAGAGTCTCCACCGGTGGGTTGCCTTTTGACAGCTTGACATTGACTGCTTCCTGCTGATTGCCTGGTGCCGGGGCTGCAACAGGCCGGACCGAGTCAGGCTATGGCTGTGGACAGGGGGATCGGAATGAGAGGCGTGGGTGCAATGCCACTGAGGTGGCACTGAAGATGGGAGACAAGAAAAAAAGCTTAGAACTGACAGATGAACGAAAGCACGAAAACAGTGTGTCGCAGCCATGGTGGTATCCAGCACCTTCTAGATCCGTGGATGCCAGAGACAGGAAAGATATGGAATGGTGCCTTTACAGATTGCCTGATGTTGGTATGTTGTAGCAGAAAGTGAAGATGCGGTTATGGTATGTTAATATGTAGGTGACAAGCTCCAACTGTACTGTTAGTAGGTCCCAGAGTAACTGGGGCAAACCTCGCTGCTTGCGAACAGATCACGTACACACACACACACACACACACACACACACACACACACACACACACACACGCACACACATACATATGCACGTGCACACACGCGCATGCACACAAACACAAGCGCGTACACGCGCCTGCACACACACACACACACACACACACACACACACACACACACACACACACACACACACACACATCATACATATGCATATGCGCTCGCGCACTGTATACACTAGCACATACACACTGGCCGTTGCCCATAAACCCACACACGCACATGTGTGCACTCACAACACACACATCCAATGATAATAACGGCACAACCAATGTTAGGTAAGTACTCAAGGGCTGACCTGCGTGTTGGGCTAATGCGTAGGTCAGACATCCGCTAAGTCGTCACCACCAGACCCTCTTCTTCAATTCTCTCATCTTAGTTGTTAATTCATTTATCCATCAGCTTTAAACCAGGCGCAGTGTGGTCTCAAAGCTTAGCGGATGAGGTGTAGAGTATACGGACTAGTCCGCACGCAGTGACACCTCCTTGATGAAACAGAAACTGAAAACTGAAACTTGGAAAAAGAAATCGGCGACCTGAAGAAAATGGCGCTGTAGCACTCCCTTTCGTACCAGGCCCTTGCGGTACTGGCTATAATAGATGTCGTCAATCAAATGGTTCCGCCGATAAGATCTGTGTGCATATACGTGAAGATCTATATGGATCTGACCTCAGAGAACTCGCACAGTCTGGTGTCTTCTTGCCATTGAAAGAAAAAAGCGTATAAGTGATAGCGGGTGTGGAGTTGTTCATTGATTTATACGTTCATTCATTCATGAGAGAGAGAGAGAGAGAGAGAGGAGAGAGAGAGAGAGAAGAGAGAGAGAGATAGAGAAGAGAAGAGAAGCAAGCAGACGGACAGACTGAGACAGGCAGTGTCTTCTCTGGAGGGTTGCCTCCTGACGGTTTGACAGTGACTGTTCCCTGTGGATTGCTGGTGTTGGGCTGGACTGCAGCTATGGATAGGGGTGGGGGGTGGGGGGTGGGTCAGAGAATGTGCGACGTAGGTGCAGTACCACTGGGATGGCACAGAAGATAGCACGACATACAAACAGACAAACAAACAGAGAAACTCACTGCGCCATGTCCGCTCTCGTCGTGTTGAGGCCGGGCAAAGATTGGCAGGTCAGAGTTGGCCAAACCTGTGCGGTGACTCAGCACGTCTTAAGGGTCACCGGTCGGGTCAGCTGGTCATTGATGAACTTGAAGTCCTCGCCCAGAATGTCCGCGACTGGCCGTGTCCCAGGAATACCTGAAGACGATACCCCACCCACCCCACCCCACCCCCCACCCCACAACAGTCAGACTTTTTTTTTGATGCTTTGTCAAGATAAGCTGAAGAATGCAGGCTGAATACAGGCAATAGTACGAAGAGGCAACAACAATAAAGAGAATCAGCGATACTTAAGAAAACACAAAGGTTACAACCTATCCCCCACTCCCCCCCTCCCCCCCCAAAAAAAAAAAAAAAAAAAAAAAGAAAAAAGATTAAAGAAGCCAAGGACGTGGATTTCAGTAGACAATAAGGAAGTTTTCTTCTGTGTTCTCTGTGATCTGTGTCTGCCTACGAGCTAGGGCGAGAAGGTGCTGACAAAAAACATTCTGTTTCACCTGTGGAGAGCAGGAATGGGGGTGAGGGTGGTGGTGGGGCAGAAAATCACTTTCATTTTCTATTGTGTATAAAGAGTCAACTAACTCATCCTACATATTCGATAAAAGAAAAGTTGCTATTGTTCTTCGCAGAACCCACATCCAAATATGTACAGCACACAATTGTAGAGTGAGGAAGTGGTGAGTATTGTAGAGAAAAGTGGAGGGTTGGAGAGGAGATAGAGAGAGAGAGAGGAGAGAGAGAGAGAGAGAGAGAGAGAGAGTAGAGAGACAGACAGACGAGACAAGGACAGACAGACAGACCAACAGAGCGGCCGAGACTGACACTGGGGGAGTGTAGAATGTGTGTAATTTGCTGTGTGATGGAAGACCATGAGCAGGTTGAGAGAGAGAAACGGGCGAGTGGGGGAGGAAAGAGAAAGAATAGACAGACAACAACAGAAGTCGGACAGGACAGACAGACAGATAGACCAGAAGACAGACAGAGACAGCGAGGCGGAGATAGACAGAGAATTGGTAGCAACAGGTTGGATGTTTTTGGTATCCACCAGAGCCACATCGATGCTATTTTGTTTGTTTTGCTAATGGGTGATTGTCAGTGAGCCCTGAGGGTTGTCCTATGTTGTTAACCCTGTCAGAACTTGTGCTCACTACAAGCTTTCACAGTCTGCAGCTGCGACTCTCGATTTGTGAACCCTATCAACAGTTTTTTGCACGTCCAGCAGCTCTCTCGCGGCGCGCATGCGGCCGTCCTGTGTGTTGGGGGGGTGTGTATACATAGTGTCACCTTCATCTGAATGCCAGCGGAAGGGGGGGGGGGGGGAGGGAACGAGAGGAAGAGAGGAACGAGAGAGAAGA
>JADBJO010023193.1:0-17500 GCA_016801955.1 Conus betulinus
ATCAGGATGTATTAGCATAGCACCGCACGAAACGAAAAACCCATACGCAAAACAGGACATATTACGTAAAAATGGGACGGGAAAAAGGGCATATCACACATCTGCATTGCGTACGTGCCAGCATGCACCGCACGCACGCACGCACGAACACGAACGCACCACACATCACACATCACACACATCACATCAGGCACACACACACATCCCTCACAGAGAGAGGAGAGAGAAGATCTCTGAGAGAGAGAGACGAGAGAGAGATGAGAGGAGAGAGGGAGAGTGAGAGAAGAGGCCCATTTTGATTTTAGACCAAATTTTTGTCATGTTCAGCAAGGTACACCTCCACATATTACTAAATAATTACTAACTCAAACGCAAGATGTATGGTAAATAGGCATGTAAAAAGCCCAGGTTACTAGGAGTTTATGTAATGTTGTTCATTTAAGTGAATGGTCGTTTAGTGGTATGTTAGGGTGCATAACTCAGAGCATCTTTTTTTATCGTTTAGTCCTGTTGTCTATTCTTGTCGCGTAAGGAATTGAAAAAGATAAAGGAATCAACGACCTATTGCCTTTTTATGTGAAAGTTAGGCAAAGAACAAGTCTAGTGGAAGGCCTCACATTTGCAGAGGATTTGGTTCTGTCCTTGAATTTCTCTGCCACTCGTACTCCTCTGCAGATTGTCCACTTTCTCACGGGAAAGCGTTGTGGGTGCTAAAGAGAGCACAGATATGGAATAGCGAGTCCCCTTCCCCCTGCCCTTATGCCCACCCCTCAACAGATCGTCAGATTTGGATGTCTGAGGAAAGAAAGAAAACTATAACTATCTGTTGAGCTGCACGGGGGTCATCGCACGTAGGGTTCCCATGGATGGGAGGGGACGACCATGGTCTGTGTCAGGTTCCCTGAAGAGGATCAAACTCGTCTGTTTTCCCGCCATTGTTGATCCGGGCTTTTTAGAGGCGGGTGTCATTCAGTGGTGAGCTTGGGCTGGGAGCTCAGGACTAAATTTGAAACTACTTTTATGGCTGGCTGGCTGGCTGGCTGTTTGTCTGGCTGGCTGGCTGGCTGCTTGTTTGTCTGTCTGTCTGTCTGTCTCTCTCCTTGTGTGTCTGTGTCCGTCTGTCTGTATGTTGTCTGTCTGTCCCCCTGTCTGTCTGTCTGCCCCCCCCTCTCTCTCTCTCTCTCTCTCTCTCCTACATTTTGTAATTTTCGAGTTAGTATCCTTAGTCCCTGAGGGGACAAGGATCAGATAGGAAAAAGCGTCTTCTTGCTTATCTGATACCCTTGGAAATAAGTATAATCAATTAATCAATCAAGTAATCAATCGATCTGTTGATCAATCAATCAGTCCTCTGTCTCTGTCTCTTCTGTCTGTCTGTCTCTCTGTCTCTCTCTCTCTCTCTCTCTGTCTCTGTCTCTCTCCCCCCCTCCCTCCTTTCACAACGGGTGTCTCCATGTTTCTTGCTCTATCGGAACTCCTTTTGTAAATTGGTCTATGTCTGTCTATTTGTCTGTCGTTTCCATTGACACTTTCTTTCTTTCTTTCTTTCTTTCTTTCTTCTTTCTTTTTTCCCTTCTCCAGTTTTACTGCCTTTCTTTTTCGTTCTGTCGACACATACACACATAGAACTGCAAGAATCCCTTCAAGGTCGGAGTGATGTGAGGGAAAAAAAAAACTAAAAAGAAAGGCAAAGTGTTGAAGAACTTCTAGTGATTCTCGTGTGCGTAGTCTGCAAAGAATGGATGCTGCTGTATGTCACCAGGGAAGTTAACGAGATTCTCTTGAGCCCCTCCTCTCCCCTCGACTTCCCAGCTACCCCCTCTCTCCCGCCACTGCCTCGAACTTTGTCCACTCCCTACCTCTCCTTACTCTTTTCTTTTGCCAGCACTTGGATGATTTCATCGTTCTGCTCTGTAATTTTTACAGCGTGTTTTTTTTTTTTCTTTTCTCAGGTTCGCTCTACTTACGCACGTAAAAGTGAAAGCAATTTCTGAAGACTAGGAGCTACAATACGGCAGTTTGGGGAAAGGTCCTGAACTGGCTCTGTGTCCCTATGCTGAGAGCTGGGAAACGTTCAAGGATTGTGATGGACATCCCAGTTCTTGGTCGTTTAGAGTCTTTAATACAGGGACACAGAGCCAGTTTTATTGCCGTGGCCATGGGTATATTCGAAGCTTTGTAGGAAATGGTGTTTGAATAATATATTGTATGTAATGTATTGAAAACGGGGCAGACCACGTTAAAAGAACAAAACTCACAACAGTGATCCACGGATGAAATAAATGAATCGCTGCAGACCGAACAAAAAGAATATCAGAATCCGGTCAGTGACTGGATAGATTGATTGATTCTCTACTGAAGCACAACACAATACAAGTTGTACTAGTGAATATGAAACGCGTCCAAATTCCTTCGTGAAATCCAGATGAAGAAGCCAAGAAATATCTGAGTTGAAGGAAAACCAGCCGTCTTTGCAAAAGTTTGTGAAAAGAAAGTAAAGAAGAATACAGCACAGAATAAACTCACTCAGACATTTCTCTTTAATTTGTTTTGCATCCGAACACAAAAGACATGAATAACTAGGGGGGGGGAAAACAGTTAGAGTTACAAGCAGAAACATTCACGTTCTTCGTTGAATAACGGGAAAAGTTTACCTTTTACTTCGGTACAGTTTTATGGAGAACTGTCTACTCCAGAGTAAAAAAAAAAAAAACAAACCACCTAAACCTTCGTTTCAGGAATGAATAAAGGAATGGATGAAAAACAACGAAGAGAGAAAACGAAAAAAAAAAAAAAAAAAAAAAAAAAAAAGAAAAAAAAAAAAACCCAGAGAGAGAGAGCAAGTGCACAAGTTCCTGTTGCTGTCACTTGATAAAGGAGGAACAGCTGAAATCGTCGATGGGCGGAACAATGACCGGTGTAACGAAAAGTTTTAACTCCCCGAATGGTTTAACTCCAGGGAGTTACACTGTTCATATGTAATTTTAACTCCCCGGGAGTTAAACTAGAATGACTCCCACCCTGTGCTAAAATGACTCCACTTAGTAAAACTTCAAAAATGGTCTAAACTCTTTTTTGTACAAGTCTCAACAAATTCTTGAAACATTAAGGGGGGAGTCATTTTGTACATATATCAGACTTGACTCCCACCCTGTAACAGAATGACCCCCCCCCCCCCCCCCTCCCCCCCCCCCCCCCCCCCCCCCCCCCCCCCCCCCCCCCCCGGGAGAGTTAGTACAGATTAACTCACGGGAGTTAATCCAGGCGTGTAAAAGTTTAACTCCCTGCCCACTAAGGGGAGTCAGTTTTCACAGTTTAGAATAAACTCCCCTGGGACTTAATGTGTACACGTGTTTTCTGACTCCCAGGGAGTTACTTTGTAACAACAGAGGGGGTTAATCTGATCATGACTAAGATGACTCCCCACCCATCTATTCCCAGGTGCCTTTTTGGTAAGAGAATGGAGAAGGGGATTTAATGTTCATTCATAATCATCATCATAGGGGAAAGGAAATGTCCGTGTACATATTCATGTGCTCATCTATGCATGCCCTTGATATTTTACTATGCCGTTTTGTATATGATCTGTATGTAAAGTCTGTATATACATGAATTAATGGTTTTGATGCCTTTGGTAGAAATACTGTACCTTCAGTCTTTGGCGTTCTCTCTCTCTCTCTCTCTCTCTCTCTCTCTCTCTCTCTCTCTCATGGAATCTATGCTACTATCAAAAACAGTCGCCCCATAAGTGTAGGCCATTACACTCAAATGGTGTAGAAATGGAAAATTTTCAATTTTTTCATTGTGTCATGCCGCCAAATTAGGGGAGGGGGGGGGGGGGGGGGGGTGTTGAGAGGGTAAGGAAGGTGGGGAGAGAATGACGAGTAGTCGCGACGTGACGTAAAATGGTTTGTATTGACTCGCTAAATCTGGGAGAGAAAGAAGCAGAAAAAGGGTTGGCATAGATTTGAAATTTGTGTGTGAGACACATGGGATAGAGAAAGAAGGGGGGGGGGGGGGGGGGGGGGGGGGGGCGTGCCTGTTTTTGTACAATTAATTTATACAAGAGGGTGGCTGCATGGGACTGATCTGATCTGATGAAGTTGTCAAGTGACTCGTCACAGGTGGTGGTGGTGTGCGTGTGCCAAGCTAAAAAAAAATGAAAGTCGGCCAGCCAATCAGAAAAAACACACATTTTTCAATAAAATTCAGGACACGTGACTAATTCACAGATACCAATAATATCGAAGGAAACAATTCTACCTGACAAGCCTTGATCTGGCAAGTTAGTGTAAAAACACACACACACACACGCACGCACGCACGCACGCACGCAACACACACACACACACACACACACACACATTTCGAAAATATGTATATAAGATGCAAGATGCATGGGTGGTAGCGAGGAGTGGGTGGTGGGTGGGAGTCATTCTGGTGATATGTTAGAACAACTCCCCTCGAGTCAAACTGAAACACAGAGGGATTTTTTTTTTATATATATTCTAGTCTAACTCCCAGGGAGTTAAAATTTACAAATGAACGGTTTTAAACCCCTGGGGAGGTAAACCATTCGGGGAGTTAAAACTTGTCGTTACACCGGCTTGTGACTTATGCATATGGAATGGACTCCACAGCCATGGTGTTTGATGAAAAAAAAAAAAAAAGAAGAAGAAGAAAAGAACAGGCTGCAGCTTCTTTAGAAAGTTTGGACATTGTGAAACCCTGCCACCAGCTTTCAGTTTCTTCGGCCGTTCAGCGCCTCGTCAAAGGCAGTGGAAAGGATTCTCATTTGTCTCATGGTCTGTATAGAGGGGAGCTAAGAAAGAAACGGTTGAAAGAATTGTCCTGTCTCTGGAGAGAATAGTAGTAGTAGTAGTAGTACTTTTCTTTAACGTCTTTTCACTAATGTGATATTAGACGACTGGACAGAATAGTGTACATGTGAATGCTTTAGTTCAATATACTTCAGTATATATATATATATATATATATATATATATATATATATATATATATATATATATATATACGCGGAACAAAGAAGAAGACCAGTCAACCAATAAAGTTTACGCAGATGGAATTGCAGCAGTGCATGCGTGCGTGCGCGCGCGCGCGCGTGTGTGTGTGTGTGTGTGTGTGTGTGCGCGTGCGTGTGTGCGTGCGTGCGGTGTGTGTGTGTGTGTGTGTGTGTGTGTGTGTGTGTGTGTGTGTGTGTGTGTGTGATCTTTGCACTTGTAGAGTTAAAAATATTTGAAAGTTTAATGTAAACAAACAAAGAAACAAGCTAAAAAGGAAAGGAGAAATCCAGATAAGAAGCATTTTGTTTTCATCTCAGACAACGAACATGCTATATTTATCTTGAGAGTGCGCCGTGTTTTGTTTGTTTGTTTGTTGTTTTTTTTTTTGCTTCGTTTTTTTTTTTTTTTTTTAGATTTTTGTTTTCCTTCTATATTTCATTTCAATGTCTTCGAGGTGTTGGTTATGAAATTTTTTTATCTTAGGAAAGGACGTCAAGCACAGTGAATGTAAAGGTGAATCTGTGACAGTAACTAAAAGATTAAATACATGAATAATCTTAATAGTTGATATATCTCTCGAGTTTCAGCCGAGGCCATGCATCAAAATTAGAAAGAAATGAACTTTTTGCGCTGAAGTTGAGAAAGATTCCTAAGCAAGCCAAACAGAGATATCAACCGGAGATCATAAACAAGATGATGCACCGATTCTAAATCGGCCCTTAGCGCTATTCAGTCTTCCAGTCCAAAAGTGCGTGTTGAGATGATAACAGAAGTAAATTATGTCATACATCCTCTGTCAGCTAAATGCTTACAGTTACATTTTGCTGGGTACCTTCTCATTGTGGAATTTCAGCAAATGAGAGGGTCGATCAGGCTGCAAGAAAGGCAGCCCGAAATGTCGAAGGATCAATACCACTTGACAATCCCTTAGATTTAAGTGAATGGTATTCTTTAATAAACACAGCGTTCAGTAAAAATGTTTAGAAATGTATTAGAGAACTCAGAAATTAACTATTACCACAACTGTATAAACCCAATTTCTGGAAGAAATCTATTGGCCTCATCAAGACCCGACCTTGCCTCTTTACCTAGAGAAATACAAAGCTTAATGCACAGAATGCGTTTGAATTCACTTCGAACAAAATTCAGCCAAAATGTTACATGCATGTGTGGAGAAAGAATTGGAGTTGAACATCTATTAATTCACTGTCCAAGAGCAAAGGAGGTTATTAGCAAAACTGGGTGACGATACTCCATCTGATGGATCCGGTTCCCTGTGTCTCTGAGAGTAATAAATGACTGGTTTTATCTTTACACAATCTGCAAAAGTTTGTCACATAGTTCAATTGGTATTTATCTTTAAATTTGTTTAACATTTTTGAGTGGTTAACCGTTCGTCCTTCTACACATTAATTGACCTGCATCGTACTACCTATCCAAATATGATTGACAGTGCTCAAGAACTGACAAAGTGGTCCATTGGACGCTCTCCTTATAGTTTTACATATTGCGTAATTGGATTTTTTTTTTTAAACTTAAATAATGTTTTCCCGAGGTACGGGGGGGGGGGGGGGGGGGGGGGGGTGGTGGTGGTGGTGGTGCTTTATTTGTTATTGTAATTGAATCATACAGGCATGCACATGTTCACACAGACACAGACACAGACACAGACACACACACACACACACACACACACACATATATGCATGCGCGCACACTCACACACACACACACACACACACACACACACACACACACACACACACACACACACACAACACACACACACACACACACACACACAAACTCACATCGTCTGATATCTTTTTTAGTGGGAAGACGTCGAACTGAAGAACAATGACATAAACAAGATGAAGTCAATTGATGGGGCCCCTAGTGCGTAGCGTAGAGTGTCTGGGAACTATTGATTTCCAGCTTGGAAGTGGTCCAGACTCCTTCGCAGGTCACAGACAAGAAAAGCCCATCTGCCCGAGCAGGTTGAATGCTCACTGATGTCTTGCAGTGTCAGTCCACCAGGTTTTCACATAATTTACGGATTTGGGAAGGTTCATTGACATTACAACTTTCTTCTCTCCCGAGACAACTTTTATCTCTCCTCTTTCTCCAGGCAAAACCCCTTCTGTCTTCCCCTGGGCTTTCGTGTGTCTTAACCAGGCTACAGTAGGTTCTTTTGGTGGTGTTGGCACTTTGAAGTGTCCTACCTGTCCCGGCAAAATCTACCATTTTTTATTTGGTTCGACTTAGTTGCATCTTGACTAGATTTGAGAGTACATTTTGAATAGTTCGTCTATTGATGAGCAGTGAAAATGTAACTTGGCGAAAGAAAGAAAAAGGAGTGGGGGGTGGGGGTGTTGGAAATCATCCTCTACAATGCACCTTTTTTTTTTTTTGCCCATTTTTGATTCAGACTTGATTCCTGACCCCTTAAAGTAATATATTTGACGGATGGATCTGAGGGCACCACGTGCTGTATGTGCACACATTGCATTTAATGCAGATTCTATGTGGAGAGAGAAACAAACACAGCCTGAATGAAGTTGAATTGCTTTGCAGTACTGCCAAAAAAGTTTCAGGATACTATTTTCGTCATCCTAGATCTAATCTTTTTCATGCTGTTCCTAAAATAGCAGAACTCAGTTTTATTCCAAGGCCAAAACACTAGTACATAAATTATATGCGTGCCTGCAGGTGGGGTTGCATGTGCATGTGCGTAAGTACAGGCATGTTCATGAGTGGGTTTGAATGTGCCTGAACGAGCTCGATTCAGACTGACAATGTCTTTCGCAGTTCATGGGACCAGAGCTGACACAGACCCTGAAGCATTTGGTTCTGACATTGCCAAGATGTATCTATTGCCTGCCTGTCACATGTTCTATGCATTATGCCATGATCTACAGACCAAGGCTGGGCGGCATGATGGCATGCCATCAACCATAGTTTCACACGACCCTTCCCTTTCCCAACCCGTTGTCTGCCCAGTCTTAGTATTTTTTAGGAGGAGGAGGAGGAGGAAGAAGAAGACAAAGAAGAAGAGAAGAAGAAGAAGAGGAGGAAGAAAACGATTTTGATGATGATGATGATGATGATGATGATGATGATGATGATGATGATGATGATGTAGAAGAAGAAGAAGAGAAGAAGAAGAAGAAGAAGAAGAAGAAGAAGAAGAAGAAGAAGAGAGAGAGAGAGAGAGAGAGGAGAGAGAGAGAGAGAGAGAGAGAGAGAGAGAGAGAGAGAGAGAGAATGTGCCATTAAAAAGAACACAAATCATCACATGTTCCTGCCAGTTAGAAACTCTTCATCTGCACTACCTTCCTACCCTCCTACCCCTCTCGCTTCCTCCTGTCATGCACATCTGTCTATTCCTCTTCCATGCTTTTTCCTTGTTGACCATATCATCTCCAACGACAGATTGCCGTTCAGGGAGACTGTAGAGAATGCAGAAGCTGATAAGGAAGAAGAAGAAGAAACACGGTCCTACGCCATCGATTCAAATGACCAAGAAGCTTTATTCTTTTTAAGGAGGAGAGAGAGTGACGTTGAAGATAGACAACGTAGTATCCGACTGTCTCTCGATCACGAGTTGTTTCCTATTGGAAATGCGATATGTACAAGAACGATTACATTCGGTGTTGAAAAATTCATTTCATTCCTAAGGAAAAGACGTCTAGCGGAAAAAAAGGATAAAGATTACTTATAGCGCTTAATCTTACATCATAAACCCTCAGCGCTTATAAATACAGAAAAAGATAAAGAAAACATAAATGAAACCAGTAAGAAAATGAATATTGCTGCACGTGCCATACACCCCCAAACAAGGGTGTGTATTAACGCACACCCACGCACGCACGCACGCACGCACGCACACACACACACACTCACACACACACACACACACACACACACACACACACACACACACACACACACTCAACACGCGATCCCACACATACTGCCTCACAACAACGGACACAACAGCGCGCGCACACACACACACACACACACACACACACACACACACACACACACACACACACACACACACACGCACGCACACACACACACACACACACACACACACACACACACACACACACGCACGCACGCACGCACGCACACGTACACCACACACACACACACACACACACACACACACACACACACACACACACACACACGCACGCACGCACGCACGCACGCACGCACGCACGCACGCACGCACGCACGCACGCACACACACACACACACACACACACACACACACACACACACATACGTCGCAGAATCAATTTGATGGGCAAGGGAAGGGGAAGAAAGAACTGCTATTGATGGGTGAAGAGGGTTGTTTTAAGAGATGCCTTGAAGGAAGACAGAGAGTTTGAACAACGCAAAGATATTGGAGGAACTACGCAAAGATCAGAGATGCCAAAGCTGAAAATGGGAATGGAGGAAAGGGGAAAGTTGCCTATAGTGTGTGGAAATATGTGTAACACACTTATGGTGTTTATGTAAGTCGCTGGCGATCAGAAGCGGGCATTTTTTACCAACGCGATTTTCTGACCTCGTTGAATTCACGTCACGATTGTGGTTGGGGCAGCACTCTTTGATATACAGTGAGAACGGCTGGGCTCCAAAAATGATTTTCCCAACGAACACATTTCTCGCGTTTCGCGTGCATGTGTGTGCGCGACATTCTTTTGACAATGTTTGCTGGTGACCCCTACGGCTCTGACAGAGTACGGGATGGTATTACATTCACTTCAGCGTTTGTTTGACATTTGAGAATTCCCAGAACTCTCTCTCCCTCCCTTCGTCCCTCTCCTTCCACCCTCTCTCTCTCTCTCTCTCTCTCTCTCTCTCTTATTCCAGTTAGTGCCCCCATCCTATTTATTTCTCTCAAAACTTATTTTATAAATCAATTTATCTTTTTATTTTTGGCTGTCCCAACCTCTGCGCAACCTCAGAGGCAGGGCACCCCACGCCGCTCATTCCGACACCCCGTCCACAGCCACAGCCCGGTCAGCCCCGCCGCAGCCCCGGCACCGGCAATCCACAGAGAGCAGTCAGTGTCAAGTCGTCAAGAGGCAACCCACCGGAGGAGACACTGCACTGCTGCCGAGTCACTTCGGTGGTGTTATGTGGCGCCTGTTCTGATCTAACATATGCAGGACACCACCTGCTAAGCCCCCTACTGACGACAATAATTGCTTAGTCGCGAAGCCGGCGTTAGTGAGCTCTCCCTCCGGAGGGCGCGTGGAGAGGACATCGAAATTGAGGTCACCATAAGAGCAGGGTATGAAGGGCCACAGAAATTGAGACATTTTTTTTTATGCTGAACGATGAGAATGGGGATGAGAATTAAGATGATGCTACGGATTTCCATTTCGGTCTGAGACTACATGACAGGGTTGTACTCTACGCTTCCTTTCATAATATATCCCGGCGTCATCCAGTTTCTCTCTTTTTGTCCATCTCTTTCACAGACAAACACTTGCTCCCTTTCTCTCTCTTGTTTGTCCAAACTCTCACAGTTAGACTTGCAAGAATCTCTTCTTGGTCAGAGTGATGTGTCAGAAAACAACAACAACAAACAAACAAACAAACAAACAAATGAACAGGAAGACAGATCTGAAGAACCTATGGTGATTTACGTGTGTGTAGCCCGGTAAGAAAGGGTGCTGTTGTACATCACCAGGGAGGTCAATGACATTCTCCTCCCAGACCACCCCCCTCCCCTCCCCCTCTTCTTCCCAGCTACCCCACCCCCTCCTCTACCCCGACCTTTCTCCTCTCCATGCCTCCCTTCTTTTGTGGTGAACTACAACTGTTCTCATCGTCCATGTTCAGTTCTGTGTGTCTTTTCAGCGTTTTAGTTTTTGCTCAGGCCCTCTCTCGTCACGTATGAATAAAGTTCAGGCAAATCTCTCAAAGATTTGGAGCTAGGACACAGCATTTTCCAGGGAGTTCCTGTAAGCGAAAGAAATAGATCTAGTTGCAAAGTGAGACGACTGCAGGCGGAAATCTACACACATTCTAAATGTAATTCTTGGCGAACCGCCAAGAAAACGTAGACAAACGCTGAAGCGAACGAAGATAAGTGATTGCTCGTTCAGTTTCGTTGTCCTGAGTGTTTTGTATCATGCCTGAAGAAGACCTAAGAGGTCGAAACGCGTTGTGTTTTGTCTTGTGATTCGTTTGTCTACGTTTTGTTGGCGGTCCGCTATTAATCACATTTAAGATTTGAGAAAAAAAAAATTCCAATAACCATCGACATTTCAGGCAAGGGTTTTTTTTAAAATTATTTATTTATTTATTTTTAATCGTTCTTCAGATCTCTGACATGACTTCAGTCTGCACTGGGTACAGACGTGACTTGTTCTTCCCAGAACGAGGCCTGGGTTTGCACAGTTATTTCAGACCACCGGCGACCACTATTTTCTCTCCTCTGTCCCAAACATTTAAAAGATCGTACACCTTCCAATGAAGAACGAAGGAAGATGCACCTGCAGAGCTCAACATCAGTTTCCAGATGATTTGCTGCAGGAAGAGGTTTCATTGTTTTGTATCCCACCAGACGTCATTCTTCCTGTTCCTTGTGTCTCGGTCACATTGCACAAGGCACCTGTACAGCGTATGCTGTTTCCACCGGGAAAGAGAGAAAAGGAAATGCCTGTCTGTCTGTCTCTCTGTCTGTCTCTGTCTATCTCTGTCTGTCTGTCTGTCTGTCTCTCTCTCTCTCTGAGCATGCGTGACTGCGTGCTTCGCGTGCGCGCCCGCGCTGTGTGTGTGTGTGTGTGTGTGTGTGTGTGTGTGTGTGTGTGTGTGTGTGTGTGTATCCTTTCTGTCTCCTATCTCAGCCTCTCACCCCATCTGGATAACTGTCCTATTCTCACTTCCATGTCTCGCCTCTCTCTCTGTGTCTTTCAGTCTCTCTATGTCTCTGTCTCTGTCTGCCCGTCTGCCCGTCTGTCTGTCTGTCTGTCTGTCTGTCTGTCTGTCTCTGTCTCTCTCTCTCTCTCTCTCTCTCTCTCTCTCTCTCTCTCTCTCTCTCTCTCTCTAAGTGTTCGTGAGATTTCGACTTGGTATTAGTGATTTGAATCTCCATGAAATATCAACACTGAACTATCAAAATTGTCCATTCTGTAATCAAATCGAGGACGAAATACGTTTTTTGACTGTTTGTGCATCCTATAAAGATTTAAGGGATAAATGCATTTTGCCACATACTAAAAATGTTCAATTATTATTGCTCCTGTTACTGCTAAATGAAAAAAGAATTGTTACTCGCTCTGTAGCCATGTTCATTTTTAAAACACTAAAACGAAGAGAAGAACCGCTATCAGTTAACACACAAATGCCAGAGTAATTTCAGGAAGAATATTTTGTTATGCAAATATTTTCTTTCATAATTTCCGTATTATGCGCCGAGCGGGTGTGTGTTGTACTTTTGTTCTTGACCTCATTGCAGATAGGGTCGGTGGCCTTTGCAATTAAACTATTTGAGTTGAGTTGAGTTGAGTTTCTCTCTCTCTCTCTCTCTCTCTCTCTCTCTCTCTCTCTCTCTGTGTCTGTCTGTCTGTCTGTCTGTGTCTGTCTGTCTCTGTCTGTCTGTCTGTCTCTCTGTCTCTCTCTCTCTCTCTCGTCTTCTCTCTCTCTCTCTCTCTCTCTCTCTCTCTCTCTCTCTCTCTCTCTCTCTCTCTCTCTCTCTCACACCAGTCCGGTTTTTCATGTACCCTCGCAGCCTGTTGGTGTACTATAATTATGTTTTCAAATGTTTTGAACACTTTTTGTCCCTGTTCACATAGGTCGTTTTGGCATTCATTTGCAAAACTGGTTTATTTTAAGCGTTCGTTCAGATTCCCCCCATCAACACCCAATCCACCACGGCAAAGGACAGCTGAAATGCATTTTATTTGAGTGTTTCATTGTCTCTCTTCCTTGTCATTAACTGTAATGTGATCAGTTTTCATATAAAGCGCCTCAGAGCCTAATCTGCAGTACGTTTTGTTCGTCTGTTGTCTTTTCATGGTGCAGCTGGGGGCCGGAATAGCTCAATGGTAGAGCGCCGGACTCGTAATCTTGGTGATCCTAGGGTCGCGGGTTCGAGTCTCCGCTGGGCGGTTTCGGTACAGGTCGATTTTTCCCTCGGGTTAACATTGGTTCTCTGACTCCATTTCCCATACAGTCCTTCGAATGAGACTATAAACCAACGTTCCGTGTGTAAACGCACGCATAACATCTTGCATACACGTAAAATTCCATCACCAACTTTTGGAAGAACTTTTGGTAATGGATGACACGTTACACATAACATGCACCCTGCGCGAGAAATGGAAAGAATGAAGGAAGTAAGGAAACCGAGTGAACGACATTGAACGATATTGAACGGATAACACAGGAAACGACTGAATGAAGCGCCAGCTGGCAGCTCTTCAGTCGGCACTATCCAAGTAGGCAGTCTGTTGTGTAAATGAGTGTGGATTGTAAAGCGCTTGGGGCTTGGTCTCTAGCCGAGGATAGGCGCTAAATAAGTATCTATAAAGATAATAATTGCTTTTGTTTATCAGCTTGTAAGACATATTCATACTAATCTGCTAGCTACTCTATGCACAATCAGCTGTGACTGATTTAAAACTACAAATATAAAAAAAAAATGCATGTCCCTATCAAACTTCTGGCACTATGCTAGCATAGTTGACTCCACCTCAGGTCTTGCACAATCCCTTCCATCTGTCCTCTATAATGTCTGTCAGGCCTAGTGAACCAAAGTTTTCTCCGTGGGTCAATACGTCTCGCACGACGTCGGTGCCTTTCTTTGCTCCATTTTCACATTCCCAGTGGTTCCGTTCCCTGGTGCAGACAGACCCTTCCCCTTTCCTTGCCCCCAGCAGGACGGCACCCGTCCTCTTTCGTGTTCCATTTCTTTCACATTGCCTACATATTGATCAGTGTACAGATGGTGTGTGTGTCTGTTGGGAGCGTGAAGAATAAAATGGGTTAAGGATTAAGGGGTGAGAAATATGAGAAAAGTATCTCCCTTCTCTTCTAATTGATTCCAGTTTGATCTTTGATGTATTTGGCATGCACCATGCGTCAAGTTCCCCCTCCCTCCTCCCTCCTCCTCTCTCTCTCTCTCTCTCTCTCTCTCTCTCTCTCTCTCTCTCTCTCTCTCTCTCTCTCTCTCTCTCTCTCTCTGTAATGCACCAGACCAAACACTTGGACATAAATCACCCCAATCATGAGCATCGAAAGGAAGTAGTTTCTGAGGTCGTTGCGAGAGCAGGCCACAAAGGGACAAAGTGTACGAGACCTTTTCATGATGATCAATAAGCATGGTAATTCATGCTATGGGATTCTGTTCTAGTTTGAGATCTCAAGGCATGGGCTGCACTCTACAATATCTTCCACAGTACATCCCATTATCAACCAGGCCCAAGACATTCAGACACTAACAGTGTTGGTCACGAATCTTGAGCAAAGTTCTTGAAGATGCTCCCCTCTAGAGCATGAGGGTCATCTGTATGCACATAGTGTTTCCATCTGAGCCTATAGTGCCTTCAGTTCTGGACAGGAGACATTGGCGGCATTGCTCTGTCAGGGGATGATGTATGAACTGTGACCTCGAGGTCTTTGTTTATTACTGTGTCTAACCATCGGACGTTAAGCATTACGCCTTCGTGTTAGTCCGGTGTCGTATAATATCTGGGAACGCGTTCCCAGATTTATCGCGATATCTGAGAACACGTTCCCAGATTTCCTGAACTTCCAATCGTGAAATCTGGGAACGCGTTCCCAGATATCACGGTAAATCTGGGGAACGCGTGCGAAAAAAAATAAAATGACAAAAAACGCCAAAGATTTCAATTGCACCTAAATTGTTTTCTACCTTATCTCGAAAATCCATTCTTTTTCGTCTTCTTTCTGCCCTTCTGAGCTCTGAAAGACCACGTTTCGAGAGATATCACGGGCCTTCCCAGATATCCCAGTACATTCTGGGAACGCGTTCACAAAAAACTCTGTGATATCTGGGAAGCCTTCCCAGATATCACGTTCCCAGATTTCACGCGACACCGGAACAGGAAATGAATACATGAAATAATAGTCATAAAAGTTGATGTGAGTCATGTTTCAGTCGAGGGCCATTTACCAAAATTAGAAATAAAAAGAATAGTTGGTGCGTAAGTTTACTCACTGGAAAAGATTCTCAGGTAAACTAAACACGGATATCAGCGGGAGGTCACAAGCAAGATCAGGTCAAATGATGGGTCCTTGGTGCGTAAACTGTCTCAGGGCTATTGATTCCAGCTTGGAAGTGGTCCAGATTCTTCCCAGGGCGTGGACACGAAAAATCCATCTGCTCAACCCAAGTTGAATGCCCGCTAACGTCTTTCGGTCACCCGTCTGTATTTACAACCCTTTCAAATAATTGACGGATCTTGGGAAGTTTCTGACGTCACAACTTTCTTCTCCAGAAACCACTTTGTATCTCTTCTCAAGGAAAACCAGTACATCTTTTCCTGTGGCTTTATGTGTGTTTTAACCAGACTGAAGCATATTATATTGGTGTAGTTGGAACTTCGAAATGTTCTTATCTCCTCCGGCTAAAGCCATAGGTCTTATTTGGTTTCAGCTTGGCTGTGAGGCAGTTATTTTTGAATTGTTTGTCTGTCAGTGAACGATGAAAGTCAAACATGGCAAAAAGAAAAGGGGAAAAAGAAATTGGATATAATTCTCTCCATTAGCTTTCCTCGCCCATTTTGACTTACTTTTTGATTCCTGACGGCTTAAGGATTATACATATTATTAAGAATGTATTTGAAGGCATTGTGTAGTCTGCATGTAACAAAAAACATTTCATGCAGATTCTGTGCGTATGGCACGAGAGAGAGAGAGAGAGAGAGAGAGAGAGAGAGAGAGAGAGAGAGAGAGAGAGAGAGAGAGAGAGAGAGAGAGAGAGAGAGAGAGAGATCCAACTGAAGTGACTTTAATATTTTCTTCCAGTGTTGCAAAGATTGTGACAAAAAAGCTTTAGAATGTTCTTTCCACCTTCTGAAAGATCATCTTTGCCATAGTTTTCCTGGAAACTGCAGACCTTATTTTGGTATTTAAATTACGCAACACACGAGCAAAAATACACTGAAACGTATGTGCGTGCCTGCATGTGTGTGTGTGTGTGTGTGTGTGTGTGTGTGTGTGTGTGTGTGTGTGTGTGTGTGTGTGTGTGTGTGTGTGTGTGTGTGTGTGTGTGTGTGTGTGTGTGCGTGCGTGCGTGCGTGCGTGCGTGCGCGCGCGCGCGCATTTACACATATGTGAAAATGGATGTACGTAGCCACACTGGCGCGCAACGTGAATAAGCTCGATCCATACTCGAAGCTCCTTTTGCAATACATGCGATCTGAATGGACTCAGACCCTCAGGCATTTCGCTTTGACACAGTGCAGATTGGATTCCTGTTGCCTGTCACTGTGAATGGACTCAGACCCTCAGGCATTTCCCTTTGACACAGTGCAGATTCGATTCCTGTTGACTGTCACTGTGAATGGACTCAGGCCCTCAGGCATTCGCTTTGACACAGTGCAGATTCGATTCCTGTTGACTGTCACTGTGAATGGACTCAGACCCTCAGGCATCTCGCTTTTGACGCAGCGCAAATTTGATTCCTGTTTGCTGTCACCTGGTCTAACTGTGGATAACTCCACGATCTTCAGACTAAGGATGAGTGACATGCTGAAGGGAGTGTAGTAACAATCAATACTCTGGGAGTGTAATAACAATCAATACTCTGGGAGTGTAATAACAATCAATACTCTGGGAGTATAATAACAATCAATACTCTGGGGGTGTAATAACAATCAACACTCTGGGAGTGTAATAACAACCAGTACTCTGGGAGTGTAATAACAACCAATACTCTGGGAGTGTAATAACAATCAACACTGAAAGAGCCACAGAAATCACAAGGACACACTATCTGACGCATGCAGTGCAAGAATGAATAAATGACCAGAAAAAAAAAACAAATATAGAAATACATACATACATAAATACTTAAATTCAAAATGAATACATAAAGAAAGAAGAAGTAAATGAATAAATAGATATACAAAATAAACAAATAAATAAACCAAGAAGTATGGTCGTTTGGGAACATTATTTTTCAGAGCCCAGAAGTTCTAACTGTATTTTTGATGAGTACTACCTCAACCATCCTGGATTCGTGTATTCAGAGAGGTCATAAAATCACATTGGTCTGCTCCCTTGAAAAACAACTCAATCTGTGATCGTCAGTAAACTATGTAAAATGGAGCTATCGCTTGGTACCACACGGAGAAAACATTACTTCATTATTATAAATTGTATAATTATGTATATTGTTTAAGTATCATTCATTCATTCAGAAGAGAGAAAGTGGGGGTGTCGGTGGGTAGGGAGGGGAGGGGGGTGTGAGTGGAATG
>JADBJO010023193.1:22500-26884 GCA_016801955.1 Conus betulinus
CACAGACGTAGCGCGTGAAATCAGACTGATATTTCATAACCCCCGAACTGCTGCTGCCCATCCTCTCTTCACAACAGAAAAAAAAAAAAAAAAAAAAAAAAAAAAAAAAAAAAAAAAAAAACAACGAAAAGGAATCTATCTCGTAGAAAGAGAGCGGCGAAGCTGCGGAGCTCAAAATGAATGTAATTTCCAGAGTATGCTGCTGCAGGAAGATCTTTCATCTGTTCGGGTCCCAATAAACATCAGTTCTATTTTTAACGTCTAGGTCAGACTGTACATGGTGCCTGAGTGTTCCACTCTGTGTGTGTCACGGTGGGGAGAGAGAGAGAGAGAGAGAGAGAGAGAGAGAGAGAGAGAGAGAGAGAGAGAGAGAGAGAGAGAGAGGAATGACATAAGAAAGAGTGAGGGGAGCAGGAATAGGAGACAACATGCTCCTTTCTGTTTCACTGAGCGATCATGGAACACAGTAGTGTGGCGTTCGATTCAAGTTGACTGGGACACTTCGTTGTAGTTGCGGTCTCTCTCTCTCTCTCTCTCTCTCTCTCTCTCTCTCTCTCTCTCTCTCTCTCTCTCTCTCTCTCTCTCTCCGCTACTGGTTCAAATTGCAAAAGCTGTCACTCGCTAGACTACCAAAACAAGCATATGATATGTCAAAATCAAAATTATTTCCAATGTACTAGAAATCGGAGTGTACGAACAATTTGGGTTTCTTCGATAAAACATTGTTTGGATGCTTATGGCTTTTCTTTTGTTTGGTTAAACGGTGGAGTGAATTATGAAAAAACTTTTTACGTGAACTTAAACAACGCATGATTGACTGTTTATAGACAAAATTGGGATAGTAAAATACTTTATAGTGACAGATATTCAACATATCGTTTCTTCAAATCCTTATGGCAGCCTGAAATATTTAACTGATAACAATAAATTTCGCAAAGTGTTTTGTGAAATTTCGACTTGGTATTAGTGATTTGAATGTCCATCAAAGATATACACTATAAACAAAACTGTCCATTCTGTAATCAAATCGAGGACGAAATACATTTTTTTTGATTGTTTGTCCATCCTATAAAGATTTAAGAGAGATACATACATTTGCCTCATACTAGAAATGTTCATCAAGTGTCATTGCTTCTTTTACTGCAAAATGAAAAGAGAATTGTAACTCGCTCTGTAGCTATGTTCATTTTTAAAGCACTAAAACGAAGAGAGGAACTGTTATCAGTTAACACACAAATGCCAGAGTAATTTCAGG
This sequence comes from Conus betulinus, assembly GCA_016801955.1. Classification (NCBI taxonomy): domain Eukaryota; kingdom Metazoa; phylum Mollusca; class Gastropoda; order Neogastropoda; family Conidae; genus Conus; species Conus betulinus. Next base: position 23,756 of record JADBJO010023193.1, read on the forward strand.
AAGAACGTTTTGTTATGCAATATTTTTTTTCTTTCATATTTTCAGTATATGCGCCGAGCGCGTGTGTTTCTACTTTTGTTCTTGACCTCATTGCAGTTCTTGCTTTTAGACGCACTAATTCTTCGTTGTTATTAGAATATTGATGTTCACGTATGTCTGACAAAAATATGGTCACAAGTCTAATGTCATATTAATGTTAGTTCATCATCCCACCCCCCCCTCCTCAAATCTAACCCAACTCCCTCGAATCACATTTGCAAATTTCATTCTGATCTTATTTATTCATTTGCAGGTAATCACTCAGTTTGAAACGACTGTTTACATTGCTGCAAAATACATGGTAGAATGATGTCCCCGTTACTTCTGTTTTCTCACAGTGCGACGGAGAGACAGAACACAGAGGGTCAGAAACTAATCCAGAGTAGAGTATATTGCTTGGTAAGAAGATGGCGTTTCTTGTGAATGAATCATTGCTATATACACCATCAGAGTATTGTCACATTATGTGAAACGATGCAATGGGAGGAGAAGACAAAGAAAGGGGAATTGAAAGGATACAAAAATTATTAAATAAGGTGCATGGATGGACGGCAACCTACGCACATGCTTTCACACACGCACGCACGCACACACACACGCACGCACGCACGCACGCACGCACGCACGCACGCACGCACGCACGCACGCACGCACGCACGCACGCACGCACGCACACACACACACACACACCCACTCATGTATATATATATATATATACTATATATATATATATATATATATATATATAATTATATATAATATAAATGTATGTATGTATGTATATATATATATATATATATATATATATATATATATATATATATATATATACGCGCGTGTGTGCGCGCGCGCGAGCGCACGCACGAGCACATACGTGCATGTGTTCATTCAGTTATTTCTCTGTGACTACTACTGAAATGAGCAAGCATTGTACTATGATGACGAAAACAGGGAAGGGCTATCTGTAAATACAGATTATGTTAAAAAGAAATAAGGCAAGTTAAGCACCACTTAACACAGCTTTTGGGGTTTCAACCTTTTCCATTTCATCAGTTCGAAAAGAAACACGCCTCAGACCACAAACATATGTAGTTAGGATGCGAGACACACAGCAGCATCTGATTTGAGGTATTATTAAAAAAAATCAACTGAAATGATGACTCTATGTACAAGTTTGAACAAGACTTAATTCCCCTTCAGATCGCGCACACTCCTGACACCGGCTTCCGCTAAGCCTCGCAGTGAATAGGGAGTGGACGTGGATCTTACCTACATCGCTGCTTCCCCATCCTTTCGCCACAACATTGTTTTTCACAGCTTTTGCTGCGTCCACAAGAACGCGGGTTTGTAAACCAGTGAACAGAGTCTAACTGCAGGAAAATGTCTTCACAGTTTTTAGTTGCATGGTGGGAAAAGGGGTTACTAGACGGTACAGCCGCTGTTTCTTAGGGCGTTTTCTTTACATTGACAATTTCATGACTAATTCTAAAAAAAAAAAAAAAAAAAACAGTAAATCGTTGTGCCTGTTGATTTTCAGTCGTTTTCATTTTTTCTCACTGCGCGGTGTGGACTCGAGGACAAACATGTTACTGACATTAGATTTACAAACATGAAATGCAACATCGTATGATGGCGCTAACTCAAGAGATTCAACAGGGCTCATTCCCATCTCAGATGTTCCTTCTCTCTATTGTAAGGATGCCTCGCTGTGACCGAGATGCTTCTATGACGGAACTGCTTCTTTCCGTTCGCTGCCGTTTTTCCACACTCTCCGGCGTGCCCGCTCCATGCCGCATAAAACCCTTTTCCTCGTTCCTCGTCCCCAAGAGGGAGAACTGCCCCCCCCCCCCCCCCCCCCACCTCCTCCCCCAACACCCATTCTTCTTTCCCGTTCCACCTGCTTCACGTTGCCAGCCTGCGGCCAGATTACAGATGGGGTCTCTGCCCCGTCAGGAGTGAGAGGAATGGTGAGGGTCAGTGTGTGAAAAATCACTTGAGGGTCAGGATTGCACAGAGAAGAGAGATCGGACACAACGCGTTCCCCGTTTTCTTTGATTTCTGTTTGAGCATTGATACAACACGTTCCCGTTTTCTTTGATTTCTGTTTGAGCAGTGATACATTGGCGAGCACCATGTGTGCTCCTCTCTTTCTCTCTCCCTCCCTCCCTCCCTCTCTCTCTCTCTCTCTCTGCTATTTGTCTGTCTGTCTGCCTGCCTGCTTGCTTGACTGTCTCTCTGTCTATCGCTATCTGCCTGTTTGTCTCTCTCTCTGTCTATCTCTCTGTATCTGTCCTCTCCCTGTCTCTATTTTTCCTGTCTGCCTGCATGTCTGTCTGTCCGTCTCTCTCTCTCTCTCTCTCTCTCTCTCTCTCTCTCTCTCTCTCTCTCCTTATTTTCAAGGCACTGAAACGAAGAGAAGAATTGCTATCAGTTAACACACAAATTCCAGAGTAATTTCAGGAAGAACATAAATGTTTGTTATGCAAATCTTTTCTTTCATATATTTTTCAGTATAGGCGCCGAGCGCGTGTGTGTTCTACTTTTGTTTTTGTCTCGTCTGTGTCGGCCTGTCTGTCTGGCTATCTGTCTGTCCTGTCTGTCTGTCTCTCTCTCCATCTCCCTCTCTCCATTCTCCTCTCCCTCTTCTGCTCCCCCTCCTCCTCTCTTCGCCCTCTCCCTCCCCTCCCTCCTCTCGGCCCGCCTCCGTCCTCTTCTCGCTCCCTCTCCTCCGTCACTCTCCTCTCCCGCCTCCTCGCTCTCCTCTCTCCTCTCTCTCTCTCAATGCACAGTGTCACCGGGCAATCAAACACTTTTCAGTGAATCCTTTTGTGTTGGGGGGTCATTTTCAGGACATTTTTCAGAGGCACTATTCCTAAACCATTGTCCAGCACCCTAACACAAACAACTACCACAAAACGTCCTATCGCACCCCATACTGGCTTCCTTGAGAGAAACACAACGTGGTCAGGTCACCATAGGAAACCACTGGCAGGAGACACTGGCCCGCTGCTGGGTCATTTCGTTTGGTATTCAGAAATGCCCGTGTTCATTTTAGTCTACAGCATCGCTCGGGGGGCGGCCTCACCTATT
>JADBJO010023194.1:0-17500 GCA_016801955.1 Conus betulinus
TTTCAAACGATATGAGCGTTGAGATAAGAAAAACTTTAAAGTCTGGAAAAGCATTTTCAATGTCCTCACGCTTGCAAAACCATATTTCTGACAGTCCAAAGATCTGGAATTGTTCACAAAAATGTTTAAAGGAAATGTTATTTACTTTGCTCTTCAGGCCCTGAACATTCCACGCCATCGTCTGAAACACACGTGTTCTATCACTAATACAATGTCCATGATCACAAAACGAATCACAACCACAATCGGTATCCTCTTCATCGCAATTAGCGAAATAGTCAGTACGATCATCGCAGTTTGTGTCACTGACTTCATCGCGTGTATTGTCTAGTTCGTTTGTTGCGCTGTTGTCGTCACAACTACAGAAGCATTTCCTTGCTAAACGTAATCAGTAAAATTTTACAATTCGATTATCAGCAGGAGACTGTCACTTTTCTGCGACCACCATGAATGTATTCCTGAAGCTCAAGCCGGTTTCCGGAAAGGCTACAGCACCATAGACAACATCTTTACCTCGCAATCACTTGTACAGAAGTACTTGACCAAACAAAGTGGCCGCTTTTACTCGCTTTTCGTAGTAAATTTTCTAAAGCCTTTGATAGTGTTGACAGAAAAAAAAAGCTGTTGTATGTACTGCTTGCTAAAGGAATTAATGGGAAAATGTTCAAAACCCTGCAAGGGATGTATAAAAGTGTAAAGGCTGCTGTCTGTGTTGGAGATAAAATTACAGAATATTTTCAGTGCATGTCTGGAGTACGCCAAGGACGTGTCCTAAGTCCCCTTCTGTTTTCCATATTCTTATCTGAATTACAAGCTGAGCTGATGAGTTGTGGCGCTCGCGGTATTGACATATTTTTGGGGACCCATTGGGTATTTTCCCTTTTAATGTATGCTGATGACATTGCTGTTGTCTCTGACACTGTAGCAGATCTGCAAAAGAAGATGTACTGTCTGGAAACATACTGCAGAAGATAGGGTCTGAATGTCAATATGGATAAGACAAAGGTAGTTGTTTTCAAAAATGGTGGCTTTATCAAAAAATGTGAAAAGTGGTTCTTTAATGGTAACGAGTTTAAAGTCGAGCCCCTCTTACAATTATCTTGGGGTCATCTTTTCAGCCTCCTTCAAATGAACTAAATGTGTGGATGCTCTTTCTGGTAAAGCTTTAAGAGCCGTCGCAGGGATAAGAAAAAAAAGGTTATACTTTAAATTACAAATGCTACCAATTGATATGGTATTTAACATTTTCGACACAAAGTTAAGCCTATTCTTTTGTAGGGTTCTGAAATCTGGGGATTTGGAAAACACGATTGAAAAGGTACAAGTAAATATGCAAAATGATATGGGTGTCGGAAGAGATGCAAACAACTGTGTAGCACTGGGAGAATGTGGAAGGCTTCCGATATTTGTTGACACACAGACCCGACTTGTGAAATACTGGTGCAGGATTGTAAACCTGTCTAATGATAGGTACCCAAAGCAATGCTATGACATGTTATGCGCACATGATTTGTCAGGGCGGAAGAACTGGGCTTCACAAGTCAGGCTATTACTATGCAAGTTTTACGGTTTTGGCTGTGCAGCATCCTGGACATACTCGCTATTTCATCGAACAGTTCAAGAGCAGATTAAAAGATGTATCATATCAAAATTGACACGACTCCGTCCCTTCAGAGGAGGATTACTGTTTATACCATCCAGAAACTATAAGGGCAAATTACATCATAAGTCTGGACCATGTCGCACACAGACGTGCAATCCGTTTACTGAGGTGTAATCGCTTGCCCTGAATGGTATCCCTCGTTTTTTGGACAATTAAGAGTTTGACCATACTGTAAACAATGTGATGGTGACCAGATTGAAGACTTGGTGCATTTTCTTTTTGTATTCTGTAAGTACTCTTCTCTGAGAAAGACATTTCTGCCTCTATATTATTACTGTTTTCCTAGCATTCTGAAAGTATAGTTGCTTTGTCAAAATCTTAAAGGTAAGCTTGCTTTGAAAACTGCACTTTATATTGATGAATGCCTAAAAGTAAGATGTTGATGTTGTAAAGTTGCAGCAGTGTCTTTTCTTTCCTTTTTGTATGAAAGGTTCACCTATAACTAGATGTTGATAACTGCAGTTCTCTTTGTCATTATGGGCCGGATGGCCTGCGAAAACTGATATTAAATTATTATTATTGTTACTGTTATTATTACACACACACACACACACACACACACACACACACACACACACACACACACACTCACTCTCTCTCTCTCTCTCTCTCTCACACACACACACACACACTCACTCGCACACACACACACTAAAAAGAAGAAAAAATTTTTGGCGGGCGGGAGGGGGTGGTGGGGGGGGGGGGGGGGGAATCGGGGGAAGCTTGTGAGGGTGGGGGTGCCGCTGGCTTGAGAAAACTGTGCAAACTTTTGCAAACTGTAAGCGCTGTGAAAGTTTCGTTTGTTCATTTGTCCCCCCCCCCCCCCCCCCCCCCCCACCCCCCCCCCCTGCCCACTCCACTTCCGTCTCCTGTCCCCTCCCCCTATCCTGTCCGGTTTATTCCAGTTTTTTTTTTTTTTTTTTTTTTTTGCCTAGATGATCCCCGCTCTCCCTCCCCACCCCTCAGCCACCTGCCGCCGCCCTCCCTCCTCAAAATCATCGCCACTCACTCTCCCCACCCCTCACTATCCCCTCGGCCTCTTTTCCGCAGTTTTTCCTTCGAGCCAACCTCCCCCCCCCCCCCCCCAACCCCCCCCCCCCCCCCCTTTTCCTCCCCCACCCACTACCTCCACATCTTTCTGCCTTTCCAAGGCATAATCTCACCCCCAATCACATGTAACATGACTACTTAACGCCCATAATCTCGATGTGTGTGTGTGTGTGTGTGTGCGCGCGCGCGCGCGCGCGCGCGCGCGTGTGTGTGTGTGTGTGTGTGTGTGTGTGAGAGAGAGAGAGAGAGAGAGAGAGAGAGAGAGAGAGAGAGAGAGAGAGAGAGTCCATGCGTGAATATATTTGTGTGTGGAGTGTTTATATTTGCGATCTGTTCGTTCCATGCGTGTACGGGCCTTCCTGAATATACGTGTATACGTGTGCCTGCGTGTGTGCACGTGCATACGTGTGTGTGTGTGTGTGTGTGTGTGTGTGTGTGTGTGTGTGTGTGTGTGTGTGTGTGTGTGTACGGGCATGCACGTGCCAGGCCATAAGCTACATGTGTCTCAGGCCATAAGCTACATGTGGACACAACAACACAGGATGGACGAAATGGCACAGAGCGAAAGGACACAACAACGTAGGCTGGGTGAAATGGCACAGTGGGAAAGGACACTACAACATAGGCTGGGTGAAACAGCACAGAGCGAAAGGACACTACAACATAGGCAGGGTGAAATGGCACAGAGCGAAAGGACACTACACCATAGGCTGGGTGAAATGGCACAGTGGAAAAGGACACTATAGCATAGGCTGCGTGAAATGGCACAGGGGAAAAGGACACTATAGCATAGGCTGCGTGAAATGGCACAGAGGAAAAGGACACTACGACATAGGCTGGGTGAAATGGCACAGAGGGAAGGGACACTACAACATAGGCTGGGTGAAATGGCACAGAGGGAAGGGACACTACAACATAGGCTGGGTGAAATGCCACAGTGGGAAAGGACACAACCACACAGCCTGGGTGAAATGGCACAAAAGCAAAAGAGACTACAACACAGGTTGGGTGAAATGGCACACAGAGAAAGGACACTACATCACAAGCTGGGTGAAATGGCACAGAGAGAAAGGAAACTACAATACAGGCGGTGTGAAATGGGACAGAGGGAAAGGACACTACAACACAGGCTGGGTGAAATGGTACAGAGGGAAAGGACACTACAACATAGGCTGGGTGAAATGGAAGAAGGGAAAGGACACTACAACAAAGGTTGGGTGAAATGGCACAGAGGGAAAGGACACTACAACATAGGTGGTGAAATGGCACAGAGGGAAAGGACACTACGCCATAGGCTTGGTAGAATGGCACAGAGGCAAAGGACACTACAACATAGGCTGGTTGAAATGTCAGAAAGGGAAAGGACACTGCAACGTAGGCTGGGTGAAATGGCACAGTGGAAAGGACACCACACCATAGGCAGGGTGAAATGGCACAGAGGGAAAGGACACTACAACACAGGCTAGGTGAAATGGCACAGAGGGAAGGGACACTAGAACATAGGCTGGGTGAAATGGCACAGTGCGAAAGGACACAACCCACACATGTTGGGTGAAATTGCACGAAAGGAAAGGAGACTACAATACAGGTTGGATAAAATAGAACACAGAGAAAGGACACTACATCATAGGCTGGGTGAAATGGCACAGACAGAAAGGAATCTATAACACAGGCGGCGTGAAATGGCACAGAGTGAAAGGACACTAGAACACAGGCTGAGTGAAATGGCACAGAGGGAAAAGGACACTACAACATAGGTTTCGTGAAATGGCAGACAGGGAAAGAAAACTACAAAATAGGCTGGGTGAAACGGCACAGAGAGAAAGGACACTACAACATAGGTGGGTGAAATGGCACAGGGGGAAAGGACACTTCAGCATAGGCTGGGTGAAATGGCAGAGAGGAAAGGACACTACAGCATAGGCTTGGTAAAATGGCAGAGAGGGAAAGGACACTACAACATAGGCTGGGTGAAATGGCAGAAAGGGAAACGAAACTACAACATAGGCTGGGTGAAATGGCACAGAGCGAAAGGACACTATACCATATGCTGGCTGAAATGGCATAGAGGGAAAGGACACTACACCATGGGTTGGATGAAAAGGCAGAGAGGGAAAGGACACTACAACATAGGCTGAGTTAAATAGCACAATGGGAAAGGACACTACGACACGGGCTGGGTGAAATGGCACGGAGGTTAAGGACTCTACAACGTAGGCTGGGTGAAATGGCACAGAGGGAAAGGACACTACAACATAGGCTGGATGAAATGGCAGAGAGAGAAAGGACTCTACAACATAGGTTGGATGAAATGGCACAGAGGGAAAGAATAATAGAACATAGGCTGGGTGAAATGACACAGTGGGAAAGGACACTACACATAGGCTGGGTGAATTGGCAGAGAGGGAAAGGACACTACAACAGAGGCTGGATGAAATGGCACAGAAGGAAAGGACACTACAACATAGGCTGGATGAAATGGCCCAGAGGGAAAGGACACTGCAACATAGGCTGGATGATATGGCACAGAGGGAAAGGACACTACACCATAGGCTGGGTGAAATAGCACAAAGGGAAAGGATACTACAACACAGGTTGGGTGAAATGGCTCAGAGAGAAAGGACACTACATCATAGGCTGGGTGAAATGGCACAGATAGAAAGGAAACTATAACACAGGCGGCGTGAAATGGCACGGAGGGAAAGGACACTACAACACAGGCTGGGTGAAATGGCACAGAGGGAAAGGATACTACAACATAGGTTGGGTGAAATGGCACAGAGCAAAAAGACACTACACATATAGGTGGGTGAAATGGCACAGAAGAAAAGGACACTTCAACATAGGCAGGGTGAAATGGCACAGAGCGAAAGGACACAACAGCATAGGCTTGGTAAAATGGCAGAGAGGTAAAGGACACTACAACATAGGCTGGGTGAAATGGCAGAAATGGGAAAGGACACTACAACATAGACTGGGTGAAATGCACAGGGAGAAGGGACACTAGACCACAGGACAGATGAAATGGCACAGTGGGAAAGAACAGTACAACATAGGCTGGGTGAATTGGCACAGAGGGAAAGGACACTACAACATAGGCTGGGTGAAATGGCACAGAGCGAAAGGGACACTACAACATAGGTTGCGTGAAATGGCATAGAGGGAAAGGACACTAGAACATAGGCTGGATGAAATGGCACAGAGCGAAAGGACACTACAACATAGGCTGGTTGAAATGGCACAGAGGGAAATGACACTACAACATAGGCTGGGTGAAATGGCAGAAAGGGAAAGGACACTACAACATAGGCTGGGTGAAATACACAGGGAGAAAGGACTACTACAACCACAGGACAGGTGAAATTGCACAGAACGAAAGGACACTACAACATAGGCAGGGTGAAACGGCACATAGCGAAAGGGCACTACAACATAGGCTGGGTGAAATGGCACAGAGTGAAAGGACACTACAACACTGGCTGGGTGAAACGACACAGAGCGAAAGGACACTACAACATAGGCTGGGTGGAATGGCATAGAGCGAAAGGACACTACAACATAGGCTGGGTGAAAATGGACAGAGCGAAAAGACACCATACCACAGCATGAGTGAATTGGCATAAAGCGAGACATCATACCGGAGGATGGGTAAAATGGCACAGAGCGAAAGACACAATACTGCAGGATGGGTAAAATGGCACAGAGCGAAAAGACACCATACCGCAGGATGGGTAAAATGGCACAGAGCAAAAAAGACACCATACCGCAGGATGGGTAAAATGGCACAGAGCAAAAAGGCACCATACCGCAGGATCAATATGTTGACACAAGTTACTTTCACAAAGCGTTGGAACACGTTGGATGGATTACATTCAATCAATATGTTGACACAAGTTACTTTCACAAAGCGTTGGAACATGTGTTACTGTCGTGGCTAGACAGACCACATCTACCACACGTCTGTTTGGAGCGACATGCGGATTTTGTATGTCCCAGTCGGTTGCAGCGAGTGCAACGAAATACTTGCGGAACAAATAGTTTTAATATCAAAAGACTGAAACCCCAGAAAGTTGGGGGGGAGGGGGGAGGGGAGGGGGGGGGGGGGGGGGGACTTGGGACAGTGAAGGTAATTTTAATTTTCACAGCCCTCGAGTCACTGCCATTTAAAAAATTTTTTTTTTTTTAAAATTTCATTTCAAACATTTACATGAACACAGAGCATACATAAGCAATACGAATTTTGGAGAGAAAAAAAAAAAGAAGAAAATTCAGCAATCACACAAGCAAGAAAAAAATTCCACATTTCTCATTTGAAAAAAAAAAAAAAAAAAAAAAAAAAAAAAAAAAAAAAGAGTAGGTTTTTGAAGAAGTGGAGGGAAGGGGGAGAAAAAGAGAGAAGATGAGAGAGAACGAGCGAGCGAGACTGAGAGAGAGAGAGAGAGAGAGAGAGAGAGAGGGGGGGGGGGGGGCGGGGAGACAGAGACATAGAGAGACAGAAGAGAGGGACATGTTGGATAGATTACATTCAATCAATATGTTGACACAAGTTACTTTCACAAAGTAAATTACACTGGCCAGAAAACAAAAACTTAACCATCAAAAAAATTGATAATGATGTCGGAGCAGACATATGTACAGACTCATCTGCAATATTAGGTAGTTTTTGTGTGCAGACATCAAAGCATAACAGGTTACTAAAAGTTGACAAAGCGTTTAAGTCTGTGAATATGGGTCATAGGATATAGATCGAGCGATGTTTAAATAGTTAATTTAATCATTCACAAATAATGGTTTGTACACTGACTATTTCATAGTGAAATCTACATGGTTTAATTTTAAGTTTGCGATGTGTTCTTCAATTTTATACCGATTCCTTAGTTTCCTTATAAATGCACTTACTTGTGGTAGACTGTTTTGTACTTTACAAGTGTATATTTAGTATTTGCGCGAAGAGAATTATAAAAATAAAGATTACATCACTAGAAATTGCTGCATCATTACCAAATAGTATCAGTGACTCTGTTAGCCGCACATTTTGTGCATTCATACATCTTTCTTTCATTAAATCAGTGAGATTATTCCAGAATAATTGTACTTAATGACACTTCCAGAACACATGATCAATACTATCTTTATACTCTCCACAGAAGTGTGACATCTGTGACACCAATTTCCTTTAATATGATATTTGGACACAGACATCTATGTATTATTTTTAGCTGAAACCACTGGAGTTTTACATCCTGTATCTTGCGTGCGTATAAAAAAAAAGATTTACAGTCAAGGGATGTTGAGAGCTTGGCATCCCATTTTTTCGCAGCATTTAGGCGTTACGTTATTTGTAATCAATATATCATGGAGTCACTGCCATCTTTATTTTTCGATCTTTTGACTGCTTTCGCTCCTGGTATTTCTGTTCTAATATCATCGAGAGACGTATCAACAGGGATGGGTTTAATCACCCCTTCGGTATACACTTCAGGGAGGGAACAGTTGATAGTGATGCCAGCCAGATTTTTTTTGTATTGAAGAACGCGTTTTGCTGATCAGCGGAAGTAAACCGATCAACTACTTCCCGGTGTAACGCGGTGAAACCGCCCACCTCCCAGTTTTAACTCCCGGGAGTCAGTATGGCACTGTCTCAGATTAACTCCTGGGAGAAAAAGCAGCCCCCCAACAGGTTCAGAACGCCCCCCCCCCCCCCCCCCCCATCTCTTCTTTGGAAAGCCCCCCCCCCCCCCCCCCCCCCCCCCCCCCGCCGGAGTTAGACTGGCACAGGCCCAGAATAGCCCTCCCCCCTCATTAATGAAGAAATGGCCAATAAGTGCTCCAGTGGAGAATTAATCTAACACCGGCCAAGAACAACCCACCAGAGAGTTAAATTGGACCTGGCCCAGAACAGCCCCCCTTGTGGGGAGACTTTGCTTTAAACAAACATTATTCAACCAGGAACATTGTGCAGCGAACATCAGAACATGGAGCACAACAAGCGAAAGCTTATATGGGGAGTTAATCCGGCACCTGCCCAGACCTGACCCCCCCCCCCCCCCCCAAGAGTTACTAGCCCAAAACACAGCCCCCAGTATAAAGAGTTAAACTGGACCTGGCCCAGAACCCCCCCCCCCACCACACTCCTCCTGGGGAGTTAATCTAGCACCGGCCCGGAACAGTCCCCCCTAGAGAGTTAAACTGGACCTGCCCAAAAACAGCCCCCTAGAGAGTTAAAACTGGACCTGGCCAAAAGCAGCCTCCTTCCTGGGGATTAATCTAGTACTAGCCCAGAAACAGCCCCCCTTTGCTTTAAACATTAATCAACCGAAATATTTTGCAGCGAACATCACAATACGGAGCACAACAAGCAAAAGCTTATGTGGCACCTGCCCCAGAACAAACCTCTCCCACCCCCCACCCCCTAGAGAGTTTAAACTGATTCGAAACTGCCCCCTTCCTGGGGAGCTAATCTGGCACTGCCCTAAACAGCCTCCCCCCCCCCCCCCTCCCGGAGAGTTAAACTGGACCTGGTTCGAAACTGCCCCCTTCCTAGGGGGGGGGGGGGGGGGGGGGGGGGGGGGGGGGGGGCTGTTCCATGGTGGTGCCAGTTTAACTCCCTTGGAGGAAGCTGTTCTAAGACAGGTGAAGTTTAACTCTCCAGAGGGGCTGTTCTGTACTGGTGCCAGATTAACTCCCCAGGAGAGGGGGGGGGGGGGGGGGGGGGGGGGGTGTCTGTCTGTTTGTGCCAGGCCCAGTTTACCCAAGGGAGGCCTGTACCAGGCTTGAGCCAGATTAACTCCCCAGGGGATTGGGGGGGGGGGGGGGGGGGGCTGCTCTCTAGGGGGGGGTGGGGGCCCAGTTTACCTCTCTAGGGGATTGGGGGTGGGGGGGGGGGGGGGGCTGTTTTGGGCCAGTGCCCAGATTAACTCCTCAGGAGGGGGAGGCGCTTGTTCTGGGCCTTGTCTAGTTTAACTCTCGGGGGGGGGGGGGGGGGGGGGGGCTGTTACATAACGGTGCCAGATTAACTCCCCTGGAGGGGGTGTGTAGGACAGGTGTTAACTCTCCAGAGGTTTAGTTTAACTTTCCAGAAGTGCCATTAACTCCCCAGGAGGGGGGAGGTGGGGGGGGGGGGGGGAGGGCTGTTTTTATGCCAGGGCAAGTTTAACTCTCCAGGGAGGCCTGTACCAGGCTGAAGCCAGATTAACTCCCTAGGAGACGGGGGAGTGGGGAGTGGGAGATTGTTGTCTAGGCCAGGTCTAGTTTAACTCTCTAGGGGGCTGTTTTGGGCCGGTACCAGATTAACTCCCCAGGAGGGGGAGGGGGCTGTTCTGGGACTTGTCTAGTTTAACTCTCCAGGGGGGGGGGGGGGGGGGGGGGGGGGGGGGGGCTGTTCCATGACGGTGCCAGATTAACTCCCTGGGAGGGGCCATTCTGGGACAGGTGCAGTTTAACTCTCCAGAGGGGCTGTTCTGGGCTGGTGCCAGATTAACTCCCCAGAGGAGGGGGGCGGGGAGACTGTTTTATGCCAGGGCCAGTTTAACTCTCGGGATGGGGGGGGGGGGGGTGGGGGGGGGGGGGGGGGGGGGGGGGGGGGGGGGGGGCTTACCAGGGCTGGAGCCAGGATTAACTTCCAGGTGGGGGGGGGGGGGGGTGGGGGGGGGGGGGGAAGGGGGGGGGGAGCAGGCAGCGGGCTATTATAGGCCAGGTCCAGTTTAACTCTCTAGGGGGGGCTGTTTGGGCCTGGTGCCAGATTAAACTCCCCAGGGGGGGGGGGGGGGGGGGGGGGTGAGAGGGGGCTGTTCTGGAACTTGTCTAGTTTAACTCTTCAGGGGGACTGTTCCATGACGGTTCCAGATTAGCTCCCCTGGGGGGGGGAGGGGGGGGGGGGGGGGCTGTTCTAGGACAGGTGCAGTTTAACTTTCTCCAGAGGGGTGTTTCTGGGCTGGTACCAGAGTAGGGGGGGGGGGGGGGGGTAGCCAGGACGGGGCTCCAGAAGCCTTTTTTGGCTGGAGCCTGGGGGGGGGGCGGGGGGGGGGGGCGATTTGTTCTGGGACAGGTGCATTTAACTCTCCTCCAGGGGAAGAGTCGCCCTGGCCGGACACACCAGATTAACTCCTAATGGAGGGGGGGTTGGGGGTGGGGGCTGCCTGTGGGTGGTCCACACGTGCCAGTTTAACTCTCCAGGAGGAACTGGGTAAGCACACATTAACTCCGCTGGAGGGGTACCGATTGTTGCTCCAGGGGGGGGGGTGGGGGGGGGGGGGTGGGTGGGGGGGGAGCGGGGTGGCTGGGGGGGGGGGGGGGGGGGGGCTATTCAGGCAGCCTTAACTCAGGATGGGGGTGGGGGGATGGGGGGGGTGGGGGGAATGGGGGGGGGGGGGGGGGGGGGTGGGGGGGAACTGCGGGGGGGGGGGGGGGGGGGGGTTGTGTTTAGTGCCAGGTCCAGTTTAACTCTCTAGGGGGCTGTCTGTGGGGCTCGGTGCCAGATTAACTTCCCCAGGAGGTGGAGGGGGCTGCTCTGGGACTGGTCTAGTTTTAACTCTCCTGGGGGGCTGTTCCATAACGGTGCCAGTTTAAATTAACCCCTGGAAGGAGGACTGTTCTAGGACAGGTGTAGTTAACTCTCTACAGGCTTGTTCTGGGCTGTTTATGCCAGAGTTTAATTCTCTACGAGGGGGGGGGGGGGGGGGGGGGGGTGGGGGAGGGGGGGGCTCTTTTTGTGCACAGGGCCAGTTTGTTCTTTAACTTTCCAGAGGGGGAGGGGGCTTTTTGGGGCCAGTTTATTTCAACTCTCAGTGGGTTGCTTGTTCCAGTCCGGTGCCAGATTAATTACCCAGATGTCTCAGGGGGCTGTTCTGGGCCAGGTCCAGTTTCAACTCCTGAAAGGGAGGGCTGTTTTCGGCCAATGCCAAATTAACCAGCTGGGTGGGGGGGGGGGGGGGGGAGGGGCTTGTGTCTAACATCTTTTTGGGGGGACTTGCACAAACCAAGTTTTTTAACTCCCGGAAGTAATCGGGTGGACAGTGCGAGATGACTCTCACGGGATTTTGGTTAAAGGGGGGGCATTTTCAAAGGGGGGCAGTTTCACCACGTTACACCGGACGACAGTTGTTCTATGCAATAATGGGTCCGATGGTATTCGTCCACGGCTTTTTTTTTTTTTTTTTTTTTTTTTTACTGAGAACCTCAATACCAGCTAAAAAAGTGGCAGAACCCTTTTCGTGTCTTCCAAAATGACTGGGGGAAATGAAAAGACGACGATTTTCCTGATTCTGAAAGATTTCGGAGTGTCGTAGACTTGGTCTCTTTGACACATGGCGATGTAAGTGATGTCTGACAGTGGATGAGGATGACGGACACAAGGTAGTGGAGACCTTGACAGGCTCTAACTTTGAAAATTCACCACACCACACCTACACCCAGCAACGAATCGCTGGCAAACATCCTGATTTCAGTAGCTAGATGTTAAGCTTTCCAATGGCACCTGTCCGGAAAATTCCCCACTGGGGGTGTTGGGGGGGTAGCGGTGGGGGTGGTATAGGACGGCTCATGGACTAATATGAAAAATCTTCAAGCCTTTTTTTTCTTTTTTTTTTTTGCGGCTCATCCTTCTTTCTTTTCTTTCTTTTTTTTTTTTTTTTTTTTTTTTTTTTTTTTCGTTCTTTCTTTTTTTTTTTTTTTTGTTTTCTTTTGTTTTTTTGTTTGGTTTTTTTTTTTTTTTTTTTTTTTTTTTTTTTTTTTTTTTTTTTTTTTTTTTTTTTTTTTTTGTTGCGCTCTCCCTGTTTTCCGCGCAATGTAATCAAGTTTGGTTCAAGCGCGTATGTTATACGCACCGAAGCGGAAGAATTAAACAGGCCTGAGAGGGTCAATGAATCCTGATTAAAAATTTGCGTGTCAGAGGGAGACACAATTTGGATTTTAAGAAGTAACGAGGTGGGAGAAGTTAGGAACTGGGGACGGCACCGCGGCACTGACTTTGGTTGTAGACTGGAGAATCCAGGAGCGCGAGGGGATAGTCCTGCATGTCAAGAAAAAAAAAAAAAAAAAAAAAAAAAAGGGAAAAAAAAGCAAACACGCCCAGCACACGCAGGATTTTGACTGGGCCAGAGTGCCATTTGTTGTATAGGGACGTCAAGATCTGTGAGAGACGAGGAAAAAACAAAAAAAATAACGTTCACAAACGAGAAGGAGCAGGCCAAAGTAGTCGGTCGAGGCGGTCCTACGTAGGCCTAGTTACATAAAAACACGCAAGGACCCACTTGCATAAGGTACAGTCGAACTCAAAGTGAGAGGGATGCGAAAAACGGTGCTGACATCGCGACGGCAGAAGGGGATGAGGGCGATTCGCTGTTCTATCAGCAGACGGACGGTGGTTACCAAAGGTAACACTACCCAGTCCGCCATTTGGGAGAAGAAACGCTGATGACTGGTAGAGTAAGCGCCCTTGCCAGATTCTCGTATAATTATCACCGATGTCACCTTGGTTACGGAATATACCAAACAAACGGACGTTTCCTTACCACGTCTGGCATTTTTATTTATGTTTGTTAACATTACATGGTGTCAGGAGTGGGCTCAGTAAGGTCAAATCCATCAAAGAAAATATCAGAGAAGGCTATCGTAAGTAACGATCTTTTCTTTTCATCGACGAAAAAGAGGATTGAAACGCACGCAGAAATACAGCCAAGTAGCTCTTCTGTAAGACGGTTTTACTGTAACGTAAACCAGCGCAGAGAAGTGTCTGGTGGCAATCTGTTCAAGAACAGCACTGGAGAACGATTTTTAAGAAAAGTTTGAAACTGGATGGCAAGTAGGCTGAAAGGTCTGAACCAGAGAACGAAGTAACCAAACGCATACACGAAGTGACCAGTATTGAAGGCAAATATGCTCTGAAGTTTGAGGCTGAGGCTGATAAAAACGATTTGAAAAAAGTCATGGATAAAACTTGAAGCATTCTTTGTGTGGGGACACCCATGAAGCATTTGAGTCCTATAAATTTCATCTTCGAAAACAGGAACGTCAGAGTCTATTGAAGCATACATAGCAGCACTCAGAAAGCTAGCTCGAGCATGCAATTTTTGATGCCTTTGAAGAAAGGACTGATCAGGGACCAAGTTGTCATTGGAGTCAAAGAAGAGGGTTTAAGACAAAAAACTTCTGGAGGACAAACAGCTGACACTAGACAAATGTCTAACAATTGGAAGAGCTTATGAAAGTTCAAAACAGCAGCTAGAGTCAATGTCATCTGAGGATGAAATGCACAGATACAGCGTTTATTCAACAAAAAATCAGGAGGCAATAAAAAGATGCACTCAAAACCTACTCCACAAGAATTTGGAAAGAATGATAAATCTGCAGGAAAATCAAGAAAATGCACAAGGTGTGGAAAGTATCCAGCTCATCGCAGGCAAGACTGCCCAGCAAAAGATGCACAGTGCAGAAAATGCAGCAAATCAGGTAATTATGCAGCCATGTGTGTAGAACCAAGAGTGATGTTGGACATCCGGAAGAGAGATGATAACATACTGGGTACAGTGACTGAAGAACCATTGCAATGTGGTTCAGTCAACTAGTATGCTGACATACAAGTGACCACTGCTGTACGAAGCCGATCCATCGGTTTTAGAATTGATACAGGGGCAGACGTGACTGTCATACCCGACAGATTTTTCAAGAATAATTCACCATTGATCAGGGAAACTGACAAGAAACTGTTTGGACCTGGCCAAAGCAAAAATAAATGTTGTCGGCAGAGTTCAAGCAACATTGTCAGTAGGTAAAAAAAATCTTCAGACCAAGACATGTGTGGTTGTTGAAAATCTAAAGGAGCCCTTTGCTGGGAAAAGACCTGCCATCGAAGCTTTGAACTTGGTAGAGAGAGTCAATGCAGTCGACAGAAATGAGTACCTGGAGCTGTCACAGGCCTAGGGAAGATGAACAGAGTTTACACTATAAGACTGCAGGAAAATGCTCGCCCGTTTGCAATGACACCACCCCGAAGACTCCCACTCCCTACGAAAGAAAAAGTGAGGGAAAGGAGCTGAAAAGGCTAGAAGAGCACGACATCATCCGACCCAGTGAAGACCCCAACCACCAAAAAAAAGGAGTTGCAGCAGAAAACTCTTCCCCACGGTCAGTTGGTTATCCAGACTGACAGCAGCATGCAACGGCGTAACCGACATCACATCCGCCGGAGAAGTGAGAAGCAGAGAAGCCACATCAAAACAATTCCGAGGGCATCCTCCACACACTCCCAAGCAGAAGCTGGAGACCCGTGATGCGCACAACCCCGAAGAAGAGTCCACTCCATCAGTTCCAGCTGCAACCCATGATCTACAGCCAAACAACTCAACAGTTGAACAGACTCATCCAAAGACTGTAAACACCAGATCAGGAAGAAAAGTGCAAACACCCCAGAGACCTGATCTGTAAAGGAAATACAGTGTACTTGCTAATTAAGTAATTTTACAATTTATTTGCTGGTGTTTCAACGTTTCCAAAGACTGGTATTGGCATTTTCGGACGGAAGATGAACTCTTTTGAAGAACGGAAACGAAACAAACGGAAGAAGAAAGATGTGTCGCGAATCAATTTAGACTGAAGACGTTCATTGAATTTACCAACCAGCGAGTTGCATGTTGTTTGTTTTGTTCCCAATCATTTCGAAATCTTCGATGCATGTCAGTTGTCAAAAACTAGAAAGGGGGATGTAGAGTAGCGCCCTTGCGAGATTCTCGTATTATCAAACGATGTCACCTTGGTTACGGAATATACAAACAACGGACGTTTCCTTACCACGTCTGGCAATTTTTATGTATGTTTGTTAACATTACAATGACCCGGGACAAACCACGGCAAAGCAAGCAATGATGGCGCAGAAACTGACCACCAGAAACTTCCGCAATCCCGATAGAACAGCCCTGGCACGTTAAACAGTTCTGAAAGGGACTACAGCCAACAGCGCGTAGGACCACCATCACCTCCAGATCACGGCAACAAGATGAAAGACCGTCCCGCACAAGACGAAAAACGAACGACCTAAAAAGAAACGATGCAAACGATAACCAAGTAGGTCCACAACTTTGAGACGGAGACATGGGATCGATGCGACGCACTGGAACAAAAAACGCAGAGCACACACCACACAAGACTTGCTTCGGTTGATAGGAAATGGACACACACACCACACACAAACACACACACACACACAACACACACCAAACACACACAACGCACACACACACACACACACACACACCACACACACACACACACACACGCACACACCAAAACAAAAAACCTCAAAACGATTCAAGCATGAATACATGTCCAGCCTTTGCTGCCTACTCTAGGTTTCCTCCTTCCTCCCCCTCCCTCCTTCTTCACTACGCCCCCCACCCCCATCCCACGCAACATCTTTTCGCCCAAAGCCCCCTTTCCCCATGCTCGAGATCGCTGTCACTAAAGCCGGTCCCAAACCTCATGCCCACCCCACCCATCCCCCCCCCACCCCCCCCCCCCCCCCACCCCCCCCCCCCCCCCCCACACACACACACACAACAACACTCACATGCACATAAAACGCGCCATCACGACATCCCTGTAGATGCACACATTGAGCATTGATATACAATCAATACAGCTGGTTCAAACAGTCATACTGTAACAAAACGACAGAGGGAGAGAGAGAGAGAGAGATGAGAGAGAGGAGAGAGAAGATGGAGAGAGAGAGAGAGAGATTTTTTTTTGCTTGTCATTTGTGTGTTCCCACACAGAAGTTGGATGCGGTGTGTGTGTGTGTGTGTGTGTGTGTGTGTGTGTGTACGCAGCTGTAGTATTCTAGCATTCTTTCTCAAATGCTCCTCCACCACCACCCCCTCTTTCCCCCCCCCCCCCCCCCCCCCACCCCTCCCCAGCCCATATAGACGTGCGTGTGGATGAAGCTGGATTCAGACCACATCTGACACAAGACGCGCAGCAACACCCGTCATTCCGATCAACCCCTCGTTTGCCTGCAGTCGTGTCTCCTGCCTGCTGTCTCTCTGAGCAGCTGCCGTCACCTGTCCAGCCATCGGTTCAAGACAGACTCGAACAGGTGAGACTGACTGTTACTCTTTCTGTACAGGGTGTGTTGTACCAGACTGATTTGTGCACTGTCATCTGACACAGATGCCACCACGGAATTCGCGTGCACGTCTTCATTGTGGAGCGTCGCTTATCACCTCATCTTTTTTGTGGGAGGAAGGTGTGGTGTGTGTGTGTGTGTGTGTGTGTGTGTGTGTGTGTGTGTGTGTGTGTTTGTTGTTTTGTCAGCCCAGGGGATTTTCATTTCTGCACACTTTTTTGGCCAGTCTTGTTCCTGTAGATTTCCCTATATCCATTAACAAAGGGTTTGGTGTTTTTTTTGTTTTTCTTTTTTTACAATAGTAAACTGCATAAATGAAGTTTTGTTTATTTGGTTGTTTTGATTACACCAAGTGCGTATTAATATCCTGCTATGGCCCCTCGTGGTCAGCCAGGGTTATCGAATACATGAATTTAGAAAACAGGGCTTTGATTTGGTGTCTTGTACACAAGACTAATACACGTGACAGCCAACACAGTTTGCCTGTATACCTGTACAGGAAAATCTGTCTGGGGCCTGTATGGCTGAATCCTTGTTGATTTTAATGGAAGAAACGGTTAGCAAAGGTAAAGAAATCCAACAGGAATCTTCACAAGCTGCAAGTTGGAGGCTTACTGTAATTAGTTTAAAACCTTTCCCGTACGCCGTGGGTGTGAAACCACCCACACCAC
>JADBJO010023194.1:22500-26882 GCA_016801955.1 Conus betulinus
ACAGAAAAATGGTGATGACAGCATATACATTAAAAAAAAAAAAATCTTTGGAATGAAACCGTATGTTCAGACTTATCATTTGGACAAAATTCTTTTGCTAGCAAAGCTATTTCTGTTATGTAAATGACAGAATGTACAACTAACACCTAAAGTTTGATGGCTTTGTTGAAAATCCAAACACAGAATGGACCAGTACAATGCATTTGTAAATGGGGAGGGGCACACAATTTGAATAAGATTGTTTTTTTTTACAGATTGATACTGTATTGTGTGGATCACAGGCGCGACAGAAAATGTACTGGAACTGGAAGACCGACTATTTCAGCTATGTGTTGCTTATTTTTGCTGCTGCTTTTGAATGATTTATATAGGACAGTAAATATGCATATTCATGTTGTACCTGGTGGGGTGGGGGTGTGGTGGGGAAAGAGAAATGGGGAACAATACTTGTCGTGCGTGTACGTGTGTGTGTGTGTGTGTGTGTGTGTTTTTGATTTTTGCTTTTGATTGATATAGATGTTGGGAGTTATGCATTTAAGTGTCTATTACTCTGTAGTTATATACTTGCATTTTCTATGTTTACAGTTATAAGTGTGTGTAGCTATGTGTGCAAAAAACGTAAAAACAGAATGATTAAAAAGAAAATTCTTTGCATGTTTATTTTGCATTCCTCATCTTTATTTTGCATTCCTCATCTTTTAACGTCAGAGCATCGTGGACATGAAACGTGCAAAGAAGGATGTACAAGAGCAGAGCCAGCAAGGAATGGAAGAGCCTGCTGACTCCGATGTGCACTGGGAGGGAAGTGCCGGACACAGACCATGCAGAACATGTGAGTGTTGGCCGCATGTCCTCCACTGACTGCACAGTTGACCTGGCTGCTGCATCCCAACAAACAGTCCACTGATGTCAGGCACCGAGGTGTTTCAGCCAACATGACACCAAAACAAACGCAGCAAAGGCGAGTTGTTGTTCCATAAAAATAAGCACTGTTTATAACCACTGTGTGTGTGTGTGTGTGTTTTATGGAGGAAGATGGCTAGAGATGGGGGTGGAGATGAATGCTGTTAAAATGGCTATGTGTTTCACATGAGTTATGTGGGAAATACATAAATATTGCCGGTGGCTCAGTGGTAAGCAGATACAGGAATGTTTACCACCAACCCGCAGAGGGTGAAGATGGCTTACAGAAGCATTTCAGACAACTAGTACTTTAACACAAGCATACCTCCTTTTCACAAAGGCTATGACTACTTAAAGGGCTACAGGCTTGACACGCTCAATAAACTGGGTGATCATGAGTCATAATGTGAAACTGCAGCAAGCAGCCACTTAGTACTTGCACTCAAAGCTAATTCAAACCTGGATGTGTAAACTGATGTCGAGTACTGACGAAATTAATTATATAAATATCATATGGCTGTAGCAACATGTTTTCTTTGCTGTGGGCAAAAGTGAGAGTGCTATGTCTTTCTTGTTCTTCCTCCTGTACTTGTAAAATAACATTACTGGCTGTGGAGAGTGTTGAGGTTTGGTAAGTCACAAGGAGTTGAAGGTAGACCAAACCACATTCCCTAATATATATATTACAAGTTCAAGTAGTCATCTGTAGTTTCATGCTATTTATGTGGCATATTGCTCACATGTCAAATATCTTATCTCATTCTCTATCAACACTTCTTTTCTGCAGTATTTTCATGTTTGTGATGGTTTTGCATTCTTAAGAAATGCACAATCATTATTAGTCTTTCCCATCAACTCGCAAGCATTATGACTATGTTTGGCGGAAGTTAAAACTACTGTCTAATTGCCTATAATTAGTCTGTGCTTTTCTGTTTTTATACAAGTGACGAGTTGCTGTTTTCATCTTTGGTGTGGAAGGTGGTGGAGGGGGAGGTGTGTGTGTGTGTGTGTGTGTGGGTTGGGGGGGGGGGGGGGGGTGCGGCAGAGGGAAGTGTGTAGAGGGAGATGGATGCTGATATACATTGTGCTTTTTCTTCTTTGTCTGGATAATCATAAGCACAGTCCAATTAAAAGTGTATACTTTTATTTACTAACAAAACTGTCTTACACTGTTACAGGCTATGTGTCCAAGTAGCTTCACCACCTCTTTCAAAAGTATGGAGAGAGCCCAGCTGCACTGAGGAGTTCCCTTCCAGAAAACCAACCCCTGACAGCACAACATGCCCACCAAGCAAACGTTGAGGCACTGGCTACTAACATGGCAAGATACCGTGATTGAATATACCGAATGAACCTATGAAGACCTGGCTCAAGACCTGGCTGAGGGTGGATTTTGTTTTTTTTAAACATTTACTTGATCCTCAGTTACTCTTACAGTCTGACAAAATTTGTGCTACTGCTGCTAAAATGATCATTATTTCACTGCATCTGACCCTGGCGTGATAAATGAAAACTGTTCATAAATCATATCCTTGATGCTGGTTATTTTGTTAGAACACAATATATCGAAGGAATCAGACCAAATTACTTTGTGGGTTTCCATGGTTTTTATGTCTTCTATGATATTAAAACTTCCTAATGGCAACAAACACTTCTTACCAAATGGTCAAAATTGTGGATGACAAAGCCTAACACAACACATAGTTACTCATGCACCTATGACCCACCAGGCAATGATTTTTACCTATTTTATGCAATTTTTGGTCCTCTCAAAGCACTCAATTTAGTGATGGCAATCATTACAGTACTTTCAGGACTAGTACGGCTTTTTTTCTTTCATTTTGACCCCTGCATGTTAAATACTGCAGCGCCCTTTATAGGGCTCAGGCAAAAAAGAAAAAGCCCCATGAAACGTTGTCATTTCATCCATGATGATCTCCCAATATAGTACGGGTGAACTGTATTATGATCATGCCCCTGTTCTGTTTCAATCATCCGTCTCTAATGTAGTACTGAATGTTAACATTTTGATTCTGTGTTATATTGTGGGTTTTGTACAAACTTTTGATTTTGTGGCTGGCTGTGTGTATTTTGTAATTTGATAATTTGATCCTGGTTTCATTTCACTTTTTGCGTGCCTGATCTTGCCACTGCGTCTTACCTCATGCTTTTACATTCCTTTTGTTTTCAAACTTGGTGTGTGGCCTAATATTAATACAAAAGCACCTTAAAGTCCGAGAGTACAGAACCCTTTTTTTTTTTACGTTTTAAACACACACACACACAAAGAGAAAGAAAATGTGGAAATCCCAAATTTCCTCCACCATACAGAAGTCATCCTTTCTGATAAATCACTTAGATTCACAGGCAAATAGAAATTTAGGACATGTTCACACTGAATCCTAGCACCAAGATGCAAACATTATGGAGCCTGACACGTAGGCTCTATTTCTTTTTTTTTTTTTTTATTCGAAATATCCCCATTTTTTCTTTTATTTAAAATCATTATTAAGAGGACAAAGGTGGAAAGGGAAAAAAAAGGCAGTGTGGAAGCAGGGTTAAAACCAATTCTATCTGATGACCAATGGTTTATTACTGTTTAGGCAGATAGAATAACCCCCACATCAGTCTTCTTCATGAGTGAGGCAACTTCATAGTTTCAGAGTAATGGCCAACTTGGGTCAACAGATGACGAATGAAAAAAAAAAAAAACCCCACGAAACACAAAAACAAAAAAACTAAAACAAAAGCACACACACACACAAAGAACAAGCACGAAGTACACTGTACACTAGGGACAAGAAAAGTCTTACCAAAATCCCAAAATACAAATAGAAGAGTAACACAAACAACACACAACACACACACACCCCCACACACCCCCACACACACTGTGTGTTCAGTCCAAGGAAGGACACTGGACTCCACAAGATTTTTCGTCTGGAACTGGGGAAGTGTTCACGGATCTTGTGAACACAGCAAGATGGAAAAGGGAAAACGGGATGTTTCTGCCAGCATTCCAAAGGGCCACAAGCTGCCTGTGGCCAATTGTTACGGTATTTCTGTGGAGAAAGTGCCCCATTGGTCCAGATGGAGTGGAAAAAAAAGTAGCAAAAATAACATATGTAGGTGTATTCAGTTCACCCATTAAGACTTAACAGTTTATCTTCGCTACGACCGAGATGAATACTACGTACAGTGTGTCATATACACCTAAGAGCCACAATGAAACCCGAGAATCGAAAGATGTGAATCAAGAGGGGAGTTCCGTCCACCTCCCACCAGATGCTGCCGTTTAACTTAGAGTCGTGAGGAAAAGCAAAAGATGGTGTAGACGATAATATTGGAAGCAGTAACTGAGTAAGCTCGCCCATAGCACCGTCTTCAAATTCAACAGTTTAGAGAGCGGCTACCTAAAAGGAAAGAAATGAACGCTCGTACGGACAGCGCAGGGATGCGCGCGATCCCCCCAGCGTGAA
>JADBJO010023195.1:5000-26881 GCA_016801955.1 Conus betulinus
TGTCTATCCAAACAGCTACTGATATAGGGCTAACTGACATGGCCAATGTGTCTATCCAAACAGCTACAGATATAGGGCTGCCCTGACATGGCCCAATGTGTCTATCCAAACAGCTACAGATATAGGGCTGCCCTGACATGGCCAATGTGTCTATCCAAACAGCTACAGATACAGGGCTGCCCTGACATGGCCAATGTGTCTATCCAAACAGCTACAGATATAGGGCTGTCCTGGCATGGCCGATCTACCTCCCCAACCAGTATTTCAAGTAAACAGCCCTGATATTGTCAATGCACCACTCAAAACAGCTATAGACAGCCGACAGTCCTCATGTGACTAATGCATGTGTCCAAAACAACTAGAGGACGGTGAACAGCCCTGGGATGGCGAATGGTTAGAAAGCTCAATGATGACATACTGGGTAGAGGGGAAAAATACAGCAACATGAAGATCAGGACAGATGGTTAAGGACATTGTAAAAAGGAAAGTTATATGAGGACATAATTAGGAAAGGAGGACGGGTGTAGAAATTATGAGAAATGAAACAATAGATGAGGGTAAAGTGAGAGAGATTACGAAAAAATTGGACATCTTATTTCAGGAATAATGGTTGATGTTTGGTCGCTTGGTTCAAATAGTTTTATTCTCTTCGCCTACGTTGACGATTTTAAACTCTAAATAATTCTGTTGTTAATAGATAAAGTGTACCAGACTGTACAAAATCCAAGAGAGAACAAAAGGAAAGGGGAGGCAGAAGGGGAGGGAATGGCAGATGAGATAGGATGGGAAATGTTAAGTGAGATTAAAGTGATGGGAAAGGATTCACAAGAAACAACAGGGCTATTTCAAAGATGACTCGCCAATCATAAATCATTCTGAACTAAAACTTAAAGAGACACAATCAGATCAGTATGAATACATAATGAAAAAAAGGATAGATGAAGAATACAAAAAGAAGGATAATAAGATTATGAGAAAAGAAAGATCGATGGGAATTTCATAAGAAAGGAAAAAAGAAAAGGATGAGAACATCACGAGAAAGGAAAGACAGATAAGCACAAAAATGAGAATAGACACATGGATAGGATACCGTGAGAAAGATGGAGAAGGACACCACATGGAAATAATATCTAGACTGCCAAAAACAAAGTTAGAAAAAAAAGTAATGTGACAGTAAACTCGAACTCGATGGGGAATTTGCAATAGCTGTGATCATGAAGATCTTTCTTTCTGTGGGATTATGATTCTGCTCCTGTGTCTAAAAGCCGACATCGATATGTAAATACAACCACAGAGAAAACTACAACGACGGGGATGGAGAGGAGAATGTCAATAGCAACGTTAGCAGTGTTCCAGAGGCTGGAACACACCTAGGGACACTGACGCAAGTGGGGATGGTACACAGATGCCCCAGGTTCATTCATAACAGAAAAAAAAGAGGTTGATTCATCCCTTCAAAAAAACATTGTTTTTTTTGTTATGCGGCAACAACCAATGATGGAATCTCACACAGCAGTGTGTAATCCAGCCTGTGTCAACTGGTAGTGCGCACGGGGGTCTTGGTGACCTCGTTACCGCGCGGGATAAAAAGTGCAAAGTTGCGTTAACTGTGCCTTTTTGCATCAAGCTTGCTGGCGACACAAGATGTGTAAAATGAAAAATTCTTTTTTCCCGTGCAAGAGCAGTCTCTCAAGTGAGTTTTATGCCCCTTCTTTTGGCTGTTTAAGCGCGGGGTTGGGTTACTGTCAGCCCTTTTCTCACCATGCCACCACGAAGAAAACTTAGCACCTTTGACAAAACCAGGGCGATTGCGTGGATACAAGATGGCATTGCAAAGGCTGAAGTGGCGCGACGACTTGGTGTGCATCATTCAGTTGTTTGTTGTTAGACTGAATCAGCGTTTTAGGGCGACCAACAGCGTTGAAGAGAGGCCACGGTCAGGTCGGCCTAGGCAGACTACAGCCCCACGTCAACCGTCCAACCATACGAAACCACTTCGCCCACTTTCGGCCTCAGATCAACACGTCGCCCCAGCTGTTCGACCACGACTGCTAGCAGCCCATAGGCTGGCTCGACGAGCTTTCTGCCATCGTCATGTGAGATGGAACCAACAACAGTGGTCCCAGGTGGCTCGCCGAGCATTCCTCTTTTCAGATGAGTCGCGGTTTAGTCTTGAACACAATGACGGCCGACGGCCGAACTAGAGTGATCAACAGGATGATCTTCCCGGCGTATAGTCCCGACCTCAATCCCATCGAGCATATGTGGGATGAGTTGGGGAGACGTGTGAAGGAGAACCATCCACCTCCCAGAGACCGCCAGGATCTCTTCCAAATGCTGCAACTGGAATGGCAGAGAATCCCTCAGAGGGTCATCAGAACACTGGTCAACTCGATGAGGTCGCTGCGTGGAATGTCTCGCCAATGGCGGTGGCCACACCCCTATTGAAATGATTTTGTGAACTGAACAGATTTTGCGAACTTTGATTTCGACCCATCCTCTCTGTTTAATTGTCTGTAAATCAACAACCGTTCATTCGATCCCAATGAAATTCAATGTACGTTGGAACAAGATAATGAATTAAATCTGTAAAAAAAGGCAAAGGGTCATCACAAATCCCCTGGACAAAAGCTAGACAGCAATAGTCTTACTGTGATACTGAAATATTGAGTCAATTCAATAAAAAGACTGTGCGACATAGAGCACCAAAAGCCCACGTAAACATTCCCATTTTTACACTTCTTAATTATATGTAATTAATGTTTACATACAGTATGTTGAAATATGTCAAAAATACTATCTTAGTGAAATAAGCAGCGTGTTACGCATCTTTGACCACATTACGAAATACTGCAGAAAGGACCAATGTCCAACTTGGACAATTTTCACTACTAAAAATTACTACAAAAGAGCTGGCATGTCGCAAAGATATGTAGCTTCCAGAAAAGAAAAGACAGGACAATGGTCCACAAAGGTAGAATGACCAGCAGATCCTTCAAGACAAAAATGTAGAAGGCCACAGCGAATGAAAGAAAACAGGACGTTACCAGGTGCAAAGTGACGCGACTGCAGGCGGAAATCTAAAAAAATTCTGAAAAGTATTTCAAAGGCTCTGCCGAAAAAAAAAAACGAATTACAAGACACTTGTCTTGTGAATCGTCTGTTTACGTTTTTCGGCGGAGCCTTAAACATAAAGATTTGTTTAGGAAGTTATTAGCATGGGCCCTACAGAAGGCGAGACAGTCCTCTGCATCCCAACGGAGACAAATTTAACGGAGAACTATAAAAGCAACGCGTAACATGCATAAAACATTTGGTTTGTTCCATCTCTGACCCTATTTCTGATTATTAATACATAACAAACGGCGGCTCAGCATGGAAAATTGTCCCTACTATCCGCGACTGCACAGCTTAATCAACGACTTTTGTCCTGGCTGTCGGAGACTCCGCCGTCACTGCCGATAAATACTGAGAGATCAGGAGCATGTTTACTGAACGCTGTCTGACAATGTTTAAACGCCTGTTTTTCTCAATCTTTACCTTGTTACCTCTGAAACGGGGAGGCATTATGTTTATACTCGCATCACATTTAACTGTCTTTTCTTGCACCAAAATATTGACGAAGGTGTCCCGGATTTATCGACTTTATGTGCATCGGTGTGCGCGCGTGTCATTAACGACTTTATGTGCGTCGGTGTGTGCGCGCGTGTGTCATTAACAGATGTGGTCAGCGTCTCTCCCTGTCTCTCTCTCTCTCTGTCCCTGTCTGTCTGTCTGTCTGTCTCTCCCTCTCTGTCTGTCTGTCTGTCTGTCTGTCTCTCTCTCTCTCTGTCTGTCTGTCTGTCAGCTAAACAGACAATCAACATGTGTGAAATGAAAGATTTGTTTCTACGTGAATTATAGCTTCAAGGGGTACAACACTTCCACTCACATACGTGACGTTAGACATTGTCATCCACTGCTGCAGACTGAACGGACACCACTCGGACAGACTGCACACCGACACCACTCACCTGCACTTCATGCTGAGTGGCAACGTAGCTCCGTGGCTAGCGCAGTCACCCTGGAAACCAGAGAGCCCTGGGTCGGTAGTTCCAGTCTTGCCAAGGACGGGACCAGACGATAAACCGAGGTCCTGAGTGCAGCTGGTCTTTTGAACACGTCAAGGATCCCACGGCAACTAGGGCATCGCACCTGGTAACATTTTGAAAACAACTGCTTTACATAGGTACACACAAAAAATATGAAGAGAAAAAGGAAAACCTGTGGTTGGTGGTACACAATGCCAACACGCTCCCGCTGGAGAGAGCATTCTGAATATTCACCATTGAGAAATGTGTTATGACGAACCAACATAAAACTAACGTTACTAATATTAAGCGTTTCAAGAGAAGACATCGTACTGCTAGAGGTAAGCTTTCAGAACTCTTCCGTTCAGCTTCCCTCCTTCAACAGACTTTTTTTTACGGGGCTAAATTTTCACATAAACGTGCAACACTGCTGCAACTGAAAACTACAGTAAACCGATGTATGAAAACCAACATTACCTTACAGACAGACTGATTTTTTTTTTTCCAGTCCAAGAAGTTATTACAATTTGCTTTGACATCATTTAAGGTATCTACAATTTCAGGATAATGCCATGGAAAAGAGTTTTTCCGATTTCCTCTGTGCGGGCCACGGATCAGATGCCAATAAAATATCTGCGGATCACTTAATTTCATAGGGTCATTTCTCTTTGGACCCAAATGTCTTATGACAACAAATGAACGCATAAGATGTAGGATCATTCTGAATGCCACAGATTCTTTTCTTTCGAACCCGACACAACTGAAATCGGCCGTCAGTTTAGCTTTGACTCTAACGAAAGGTACAATGATCAGCGGGTGGTGGTTTCTGTCTGATCCCTTCTTGGTAGTCTGGTGCTCGAAAGCACGTACGAGTGTGTATCCCTGTATTTCGGGGACATCTCGATTCGCCTCCTCTGAAAACCACCTTTGCTATTTCACCTCGGTGCCATTCCGAACCGCTAGAACTTGGCTTTTTTTCGCTTTGAATCAGGCGTATCCGATAACAAACGTAATACTAGACTGCCTCTGAAGATTCCCGCCGTCGTGGACAGAAGTATCGTATTGCGTTGTTCACCCCCCCACACACCCCCACAGAAGATTTAACAACAACAACAAAAGTAGCGTTTTGTCTCCAATTTCATTGCAGCCGAGTCGGCTTCAACAAAGCTTGGCCTGGCTTCGAAAGATAATCGTAACTTTTCTTTCAGAACTTTTTGTAAACATGGAGGAGGTCGAATTCAAATCCCTGATGGACGGGGTGGAATGAGACCATGTAAACCTGAGCCACGTGCAGAGATATCAGTTCGTTCTGGACGGGCAAATCGATCCTCGCCGTGAATATCTTTACATCCTTTAACGACCCTTCCTCATCCCCTACCCCCTTCCCTTCCCTTCCCTTCTTTCCTCGCCTGTCTGTCTGAAACACAATCAACCAATGACAGGGAGCGAACCACACACGAGGCGGCTTTGTGACACGAGTCATGCCGTTCAGAAGACACATCTGCTCTTTTGATATGTGACAGATAGCCAGTGTTTACTTACTCTTTGTGGTTTTGTTGTTGTTGTTGTTGTTGTTAAAACAGCATGTAACGAATCCCTAAGTTTGCGATTTCCAGCAATGCCATTTATGCGTTGAAATCCCCACGCCCTGTCCACTTTTGGCGCATCTGTAAGGTCTCAAACTGTTAGATTAACATTCGATGGGGAGAAAATGACCGAAATAGTTGAAATTGTTATTTGGCAATCGTATAAAACACTAAGGGCGTTTTTTTGAACCAGCTCACGCTGATCATTGACGGCAAGCAAAAAACACGGAGAGAAATGTTTCAAGGCCAGTGTCAGCCAAGCGACCAAGGGACCAGTGTTACGTCCCAAATTGTCGCACCTTCCCAAATTGTCGTAACGACAATTTGGGATGACAGTCGAGTCCCAAATTGTCGCACCTTCCCAAATTGTCGTAATGACAATTTGGGACGACAGTCGAGGACCAAATTATCGTAGCTACCCAAATTGCGTCCCAAATTATCGTAGCTGCCCAAATTGTTGCTGCGCAATTTGGGTCTACAATCAAGGACCAAATTGTTGTTTTGACCAATTTGTCGTCGCCTTACAACTAAACAGACGGAAATCTGTCGCGTGTGTTATCTCTCTCTCTCTCTCTCTCTCTGGCTCTGTCTCTGATAATGTAATGTAATGTGTGTGTGTGTGTGTGTGTGTGTGTGTGTGTGTAAGGTTTCGGGCAAATTTTAGTGCACAGCAGTTATCTCCCCCTGAATGTTATCTCTCTCTCTCTCTCTCTGATGATAATGTAATGTGTGTGTGTGTGTGTGTGTGTGTGTGTGTGTGTGTGTGTCCTTTCCACGGCGGGTAATTTTTGCATTTCTTTGAAGTAGTCCCTAGCATCCACTGCCTCCGTGTTCAAAAACATGTCATCTTTTATCTTGCCAGTTCCTCCCAGTGTGAAATCTGATTTTTTTTAAGTCAGTAGATTTTTTTTTTACATTAAAACAATCAGAATTTATTTATAATGATCAGTTGAGTCAGTGCTAACTTGTCCGCAAAAAGTGTGCCAAGAAGTGCAATGATTTCCGGGCCAATTGTCGGTTCAAAGGCGCTTTGATCTTAACACCCGCTTGACGTAGACAGCTTTTGTGACGTGCCTATAGAAACAAAGAGTCAAACTTTTTGGTGCAATGGAAAGTTAAAAGATTCCTGTTGTTTCACACTGTGTAAATTGTGTTGTGTCGATTTATACTGTCTGACTAGCTGTGCGACAAGCAGCATGGAGAGATGTCACCAGCCAGACTTGCCGGAAACAGACCCATTACCATGTAGGCGTACGTGGCTTCTGACACTTAGTCAGGAAAAGTACACAACTCTTCTTGAACTCATTCGAGGCACTTTTGCTGTGCCAGTAAAGGACAGATCTGCGCTCCAGAAAACTACAGTCCGACAAGACCAGAGAAGGAAAAAGGATTTCACTATTGTTTGAAAACCAATTGTATTTCAAAGACAGAAAAGTCCTCGTGGAAGGCCAAGGATCTAACATAACAAACAAGACATTTCATGAAAACATGGGTAGTGGCGCGAGGCCAATTT
Organism: Conus betulinus; assembly: GCA_016801955.1. Lineage (NCBI taxonomy): Eukaryota > Metazoa > Mollusca > Gastropoda > Neogastropoda > Conidae > Conus > Conus betulinus. The sequence continues at coordinate 12,170 of JADBJO010023195.1, forward strand.
GGAAACAAATTAACAAGAAATATGCTGCAGTTTCCAGAAGAAAAGTTGAGGATGATCTTGGAAAGTCAAAGCATTACTAAGAGTCATTTGCAAGATTCACCAATCGAGTGCCTCCAAAGCCAGTTGTCACACATGGTGTGGGGTGACGATGGCAAATAGATCTTATCGATATGAAAAAAATCAGGTCATGTATCAAGGAAAACCTTATCAATACATTTTGTGTGTGATTGACATGTTTTCCCGCTTTCAGCTGCTAAGGCCCCTAGAGAGCAAAAGAAGTTCTCATGTGGCACGTCGCCTCAGGGAAATGTTTTCAGAACATGGAATACAAAAATCATCCAGAGTGATCGAGGAACAGAGTTTCAAGGCAAAGTGACATCACTGCTGCAACGAAGGAGCATAAAGCATATGCGAAGCCGGCCTTATCACCCTGAATCTCCAGGGAAATGCGAGAGATCGCATAGAGATGTGCATCAAAAAATAAATTTCATGTCCCGGAAAAAAGGTTTTAACTGGGCTAAAAACATGTACATAATCCAAGACTGCTTGAACAACATCCCCAAACAAGTACTTGGGGATCAGTCACCAGCTGAAGTCTACATGGCCAGAGCAAACACAACAGTGTGGAAGAAAGCAGAGAAAGCATCCAGACAAGCAGATGACATGATGACCGCTCGCTTTGCCAAGAGACAACACCCTTATATCTACAAAGTGGGCGAAAAGGTATTGATCGGATACCCACCGAGAGACAGAAAACACTCAAGGATTCCACGACGCAGATATATCTGCAAAGGAACATTCAAAGAAAGGAATGTGTCTCAGAACAAATACAACATCAAGTTTAGAAGACCTGATGGGACGTGGATCTGCCAGTGGATAAGCGTTTCTGACTTGACAAGCACAACGAGCCGAAAAGAAATCCAGAAAAAGCAAAAAGCAACGCAAGAACGGATGGCTGCGTTAAAATCACAGAGCCATAGACAGAAGTATTATATGCCACTGACCCATGATGATGAAGTTGACAACTTGAAAAATTTGTAACATTCAAGTGCTTTTTGATCCCAAAGGAGATGGCAGTTTGTCAGTTTGCCGCTGTTGCTCACCAGCTCTCTTTGTTTGGTATTCACCGTACTCCTGAAGCACTTCGTGTTGATGCCGTGAACCATATGAACAGTTTGGTGATTTTTACAGGCAATACACCATGGGGGAAGACATTGCAGCTTATGTGACTGATATGCGAAGGCCAATTGAGTTTGGAGACCATATTACTTTATTGACACTTGCAAGGCACTACCACGTTCAGTTTTTGGTAGTATGGGCAAGAGGGCCGGAATCCTCAACACTTGTGACTCCATTTTATGAGTATAACTCAGTCTTTTCTTCTAACATTGGGATATTTCCCTCAGGGTCATGGAGAACATTATGTCAGTGTGGGCATTCGAAGGGCAACACAATTGAGACTACTTTCTTGTGCAGCAGAAGTACTGTCAGGCCAGATTGGGTCCCCCCTCCTTCATCTCCAGGACAAGGGTCCCCTCCATCTCCAGGACAAGGGTCCCCTCCATCTCCAGGACAAGTCCCCCCCCCCCCCCCCCCCATCTCTGGGACAAGGGTCCCCTTCTTCATCGCCAGGAAAAGTTTCCCCTTCATCTCTGAGACAAGGGTCCCCCTCCTTCATCTCTAGGACAAGGGTCCCTTCCTTCATCACCAGGACAAGGGTCCCCTCCTTCATCGCCAGGACAAGGGTCCCCTCCTTCATCTCCGAGACAAGGGTCCCTCCTTTATCTCCAGGACAAGGGTCCCCTCCTTCATCTCAGGAAAAGTTTCCCCTCCTTCATCTCTGAGACAAGGGTCCCCTCCTTCATCTCTGAGACAAGGGTCCCCTCCATCTCCAGGACAAGGGTCCCCTCCTTCATCTCCAGGACAAGTTTCCCCTCCTTCATCTCTGAGACAAGGGTCCCTTCCTTCATCCCCAGGACAAGGGTTCACTCCATCTCCAGACAAGGGTCCCCTCCTTCATCTCCAGGACAAGAGTCCCCTCCTTCATCTCCAGGACAAAGGGTCCCCTCCTTCATCTCTGAGACAAGGGTCCCCTCCTTCATCGCCAGGACAAGGGTCCCCTCCTTCATCTCTGAGACAGGGGTTCCCTCCTTCATCTCTGAGACAAGGGTCCCCTCCTTCATCTCTGAGACAAGGGTCCCCTCCTTCATCTCCAGGACAAGGGTCCCCTCCTTCATCTCCAGGACAAGGGTCCCCTCCTTTATCTCCAGGACAAGGGTCCCCTCCTTCATCTCTGAGACAAGGGTCCCCTCCATCTCCAGGACAAGGGTCCCCTCCTTCATCTCCAGGAAACGTTTCCCCTCCATCTCTGGGACAAGGGTCCCCTCCTTCATCCCCAGGTAAAGTTTCCCCTCCTTCATCTTGAGACAAGGGTCCCCTCCATCTCCGGGACAAGGATCCCCTCCTTCATCTCCAGGAAAAGATTCCCCTCCTTCATCTCTGAGACAAGGGTCCCCTCCTTCATCGCCAGGAAAAGATTCCCCTCCTTCATCTCTGAGATAAGGGTCCCCTCCTTCATTTCCAGGACAAGGGTCTCCTCCTCCTTCATCTCCAGGACAAGGATCCCCTCCTTCATCCCCAGGAAAAGTTTCCCCTCCATCTCTGAGACAAGAGTCCCCTCCTTCATCGCCAGGAAAAGTTTCCCCTCCTTCATCTCTGAGACAAGGGTCCCCTCCTTCATCTCCAGGAAAAGTTTCCCCTCCTTCATCTCTGAGACAAGGGTCCCCTCCTTCATCTCCAGGACAAGGGTTCCCTCCATCTCTGAGACAAGGGTCCCCTCCTTCATCTCCAGGACAAGGGTCCCCTCCATCTCTGAGACAAGGGTCCCCTCCTTCATCCCCAGGACAAGGGTCCCCTCCTTCATTTCCAGGACAAGGGTCCCCTCCATCTCCAGGACAAGGGTCCCCTCCTTCATCTCCAGGACAAGGGTCCCCTCCATCTCCAGGAAAAGTTTCCCCTCCATCTCTGAGACAAGGGTCCCCTCCTTCATCTCCAGGAAAAGTTTCCCCTCCATCTCTGAGACAAGGGTCCCCTCCTTCATTTCCAGGACAAGGGTCCCCTCCATCTCTGAGACAAGGGTCCCCTCCTTCATCTCTGAGACAAGGGTCCCCTCCTTCATCTCTGAGACAAGGGTCCCCTCCTTCATCTCTGAGACAAGGGTCCCCTCCTTCATTTCCAGGACAAGGGTTCCCTCCTTCATCGCCAGGACAAAGGTTCCCTCCTTCATTTCTAGGACAAGGGTCCCCTCCATCGCCAGGACAAGGGTCCCCTCCATCTCCAGGACAAGGGTCCCCTCCATTTCCAGGACAAGGGTTCCCTCCATTTCCAGGACAAGGGTCCCCTTCTTCATCTCTGAGACACAGGGTCCCCCTCCATCTCTGAGGACAAGGGTCCCCTCCTTCATTTCCAGGACAAGGGTTCCCTCCATTTCCAGGACAAGGGTTCCCTCCATTTCCAGGACAAGGGTCCCCTTCTTCATCTCTGAGACAAGGGTCCCCTCCATCTCTGAGACAAGGGTCCCCTCCTTCATCTCTGAGACAAGGGTCCCCTCCTTCATCTCTGAGACAAGGGTCCCTCCTTCATCTCTGAGACAAGGGTCCCCTCCATCATCTCTGAGACAAGGGTCCCTCCTTCATCTCTGAGACAAGGGTTCCCTCCTTCATCTCTGAGACAAGGGTTCCCTCCATCTCTGAGACAAGGGTCCCCTCCTTCATCTCTGAGACAAGGGTCCCCTCCATCTCTGAGACAAGGGTCCCCTCCTTCATCTCTGAGACAAGGGTCCCCTCCTTCATCTCTGAGACAAGGGTTCCCTCCTTCATCTCTGAGACAAGGGTCCCCTCCATCTCTGAGACAAGGGTCCCTCCTTCATCTCCAGGACAAGGGTCCCCTCCATCTCTGAGACAAGGGTCCCCTCCTTCATTTCCAGGGCAAGGGTTCCCTCCTTCATGTCCAGGACAAGGGTTCCCTCCTTCATTTCCAGGACAAGGGTTCCCTCCTTCATTTTCAGGACAAGACTCCTCTCATTCCAGGACAAGGTTCACCTCCATTTCAAAGACAAGGTTCACCTCCATTTCAAGGACAAGGTTCCACTCCTTCATTTCAAAAACAAGTCCCCTCCTTGTCATCCTAGGCAAGGATCGGATCAACCTGTCGTAACAGACAGTGATGCAAATTGCGAGTTCCTGCCTCGTGAAATCCGAGCAATTATTGTGAATTTTACGCTTCAGCTTAATCCCAGTAGCCGGTACAGTTTACAAATGTAAAACACATTTTTTAGAGACATAGTGCGAAGACAGCACCTCCCAAGATTAAGAATTCACATCAATTTTTCTGTCCCTGTCCATTGTTTCCAATCCATTAAGTGTAAGACGATTGATCCAGGAAGCTGGTCGTTACAGTGGCCTTGGCTTGGAAGTGAGGCGCATCATAAACAGTCCTAGATGGTTCAGTGCTTGGATGTGGCTGAGAGAGGGAGAGTACAGAAATTTTGACTTAATAAATGTTTGGTACAGGTCCTGGTAACTAATCTCCAATGCACACAAACATTAGCAATTACCACACCATTAACGCTTGGGACTGTGTCCCGTATATTCATGATTTATTTTTATTTCTATTTTTGAACTGAACTGTCCCAGCCATATCTGAGGATTGAAAGGTCATAACGTCTTATAATACTTAGACAAAAGAAGCTTAGAGTACATTTTTTTTTCCTTGCCTGTATATGGATCACTCGCCATAATTTGACATGGAAATTCAAATCTGATTTCATTTGCTTTTGATCAGTCAGTAGATTATTACAGTTTCTGTTGAGAAGCAAAATTAAAAAATTCCCTTTCAAACATGTTTCTGTGTGCCATCTTTCCAACAAAAATTTATTTTTAAACAAGGCTAACACTGAGCGGGTGTTAAGTTCCACAGCGGATGCACCTTTGGGCTGGGACGCACTGTTGCGGCATGAATTCTTACCCCAGCACGTTTTCTCACCCGGGTGAAAAAACATGCAGATATTGAGAGCTTCATGTTCACCCTGCACATTTTCTCACCCGGGGTGAGAAAATGTGCATGGAGGTGGCATATTTGTTTTCACCCCACAAAATAATGCAATGAAAGTGTGCAAATCTCTCTCTCTCTCTCTCTCTCTCTCTCTCTCTCTCTCTCTCTCTCTCTCTCTCTCTCTCTCTCTCTCTCTCTCTCAACAGCAGAAACATAGCATGTGAGCTATAGCCACACATTCATGACTATCCTTAACTTGGTCAACCTTACTGAATGTGATGCCCTGGTTTTTCTTTGCATTCATTTACCTACGTAATCATGCTGTGTCAAGGCTATATCTGTCGGAAGCTTGTGCCTGGGCAGACAGACATCAAGAAAGGTTCTCGCAGACAGACATCAAGTAGAACTTCTCGCGTGGAAGATCTATAAATGTGACTTCCAGTTCTTTTATTATGCCTTCCTTTTCTTGTGACGTCACTTTCGGTTCTGGTAGGAGGTCATCGTCGTAGGTTCTTCTTCTTCTTCTTCTTCTTTTTTTCTTCAGGTTGAACTGTGACGTATTTCGCCATGGTGAAATGAGTCTTGTGTATGCTCAGAATCATGGAAGATGACAAAGACCATCAGCCACAAACTCGAAGTCTTCCTAAACAGATGCCTCAGACGCATTTTACCAATCCATTGGCCAAACACCATCACCAATGAAGAACTCCATCAAAGGACAAAATCAGAGCCCATCACCACGTAAGTCCAACGAAAGCGTTGGCGATGGATAGGACATGTGCTCCGCCAGCAGACAACAGCCCTGTCCAGAGTTGCCCTACGATGGACTCCAGATGGCCGAAGAAAGCGAGGTCGTCCCAAGGAGACTTGGAGGAGAGAACAGTAGAGAGGGAGATGAAGGAGAAGGGTTGGACTTTGGGGGTCATCTTGAACGAATTTCAGCCGATCGACACCGGTGGCGGGTTCTGGTCAAGGCCTTATGTGCTACCTGAAGCACGATGAGTAATAAGTAAGTAAGTGAGAAAATGTGCAGGGTGAGAATTAATGCCGCAACCCGCACCTTTAGGGCTGGGAATGACAATCACGCGGTATTGGAACCCCGCACATTAGATAATCCTTGCATATATCAGCCTCTCCGTTGTTGCTCTGTCTGTCTGTCTGTCTGTCTCTCTCTCTCTCTCTCTCTCTCTCTCTCTCTCTCTCTCTCTCTCTCTCTCTCTCTCGTGTGTGTGTGTGTGTGTGTGTGTGTGTGTGTGTGTGTGTTGTGTCAAAGTAGGATCTCACACACACACACACACACACACACACACACACACACACACACACACACACACACACACACACACACAAAATCAAGCCTCCACACACAGTAGTTTGGGAGATATAGCAGATTATGTTTCCTAGGATTCCAACCCCGAACCCTCAGAACCCGAACATTCATCAATTTGTAAATTTGTATATCTCTTGGTACTAAGGAGCTTAATCATCCTACCAAGTTTCAAGAGGCTCAGTACATCGCTTCTAAAGATATAGATTATTATCTTTTTTTTAGGATTCGAACCCCGAACCCTCAGAACCCAGCATCCATAAATCTGTCGATTTGCATCAAGTGCCGAGCTTTGATGTCAAGGTAGGTTCATACACAAAAATGAAGTCTCTACCCACGGTAGTTTCGGATATATAGCAGATTATCTTTTCTAGGATTCGAACCCCAAACCCTCAGCATCCATGAGTCTGTAAATTTGCATATTCCTTGGTAGTAAGGAGGTTAATTATGCTATCAAGTTTCAAGAGCCTCAGTGTAGTGGTTCCAAAGATATAGTCAATGATCTTTTTAGGATTCGAAACCCCAAACTCTCAGAACCTGAGCATCCATGATTCTATAAATTTGCATACATGTCTTGGCATTATGAGCTTAATCATCTCACCAAGTTTCAAGTGCCTCAGTATAGCGGTTCAAAAGATATTACCAAAAAGGTCAAGGTCAGGGTCATGTATCACTCCGGTATAAATCCGCTGATAGATATTGTCATACTCTATCAGCTGTGAAAATTTGAGCAAATCTGGCAGGCATTCTTGAGTTATCACGCAAAAATGGCAAAATTTTGGACCCGACAGACAACAAGCAAGCAAACAAACAAACAAAAAACAGACACGAAGGAAGATATAGTCCACCCGCCCCGCAAGATTCCAGGTTTCCTGGAAATATTGCTGTAGGTCGGGAAAGTGTGTGTGTGTGTGTGTGTGTGTGTGTGTGTGTGTGTGTGTGTGTGTGTGTGTGTGCATCTGTGTGCATGTGTTCTCGCGCGCGCGCTCACGCGTGTATATGTATGTGTGAGTGTGTGAATCATAATTGGGCCCAAAACTACCCCGATTATTGTGACAGTGTTTTATCCACACATCATGTGACACCATATCTGTGTGTTAAAACTGCTATGGTAATAGGAATAACGTATTGAGTCATTTTCATCACATCTTGCATCCTGTTTGTAGAGTGTCACAACAAGATGACATCCAAAAAGACACTGTCACAATGACAGGGGAATCACAAAGAAACAGAGTCAAACCAACAGAGACAACAGGACCTACAAATTATGGCATCTGGGATCATACATTTGTGGTGTCACAATATGATATTTGAAACAAAAAGAGCAAATGTTCATACGACACGCATTGAACTTTCAAACGCATTCATTTTTACCGTTCATCCTGTCACCTTGAGTAAGGTCAAAGGTCAATGAAATGATGCATATTTGTAGTCCTCAAGGCAGTTTATTACCGTGCAAAGTTTGAAGAAATTCGGTACTATTGTCTTCAAAAATCAGCCAGTGTGAAGATTTTCACTGCACTCATTCTATGCCAATTATCTCCCCCTGATTTAAGAATTCCCCACAAAACTGATATGTATAAATTACTTTTACCTTAGGTTATATGTATACAAAGTTTCATCTTGATCAGATCAGTAGTTCTTGAGATATGCGAACAGTAAAATTTTAGGTTTTGCTTTTCTTATGACCTTGAATAAAGGTCAAAGGTCACCAAAATAATGCACACTTGTAGTGCTCACAGAAAGTTATAATCACACAAAGTTTGAAGTTTGAAGAAACTCGGTACCATAGTCTTCGAAAAAGCCCCAACGTTAAGGTTTCGAGCAAATTTTAGTGCACAACACGTTATCTCCCCCTGAATGAAAAATAGCCGAACAAAAGCGGTATGCACTTTACATCCATACCAAGTTTCATATTGATAATATGCACAGTTCTTTATATAAAGAGATGTGAACACGTTTGTGATAAGTTAGCACACTCTAAATTGCGCACTCTAAATTGCATTCATCAAAAAGAGGTGATTTGGTGTTAGTGCTGGGTCAATTCATTTTTAACTCATCAGTTTCTCACTTGAGTAGTCAGTCATATTCATTGTCTGGTGCATCGGACAAAATATGTGCTACGACAATTTGGTCCTCGACTGTCATCCCAAAATGTCGTTACGACAATTTAGGAAGGTGCGACAATTTTGGACGTTACAGACCAGAGACCAAAAGGTTAGAGGAAGGGGCGTCGGAATTGTGGCGGTGTGTGTTCTTCAATTTAATGTCCTAGAATAAACATTTTTAAAAACATCAGATGAACGCTGAAGGTAACAGGATACTAACATTTAAACGTGAAAGTAGAATTATTAAAGGAATCTAAAAATGGTACTCTGAACAAGTCCTAAAACAATGTCACAAATCAAAAGGGGTTTTACTAAAACCTCCTTCAGGGACTTTTCCGAAAAAGTAGGCAGATAGGTTTTCATTTTTCTACAGTGGAAAAGTATATGCTCATTAGAAATTTTCCCACCACACACGCATGTGGTGTTGGAAGTGAATTTGGTCTTAAAAGCATTAAGTTTGAATCTATATGCAAGGGAAGTTAAAAGTCTTAGGTTTATAATTGACCATACTTAGATATAAAAGCATCTTCAAAACTCGTTTGATGGTCAGCAGCTGATGAGTGGCCAACATCTTTTTGTTTCTTTCTAAAATGCTTCCAGCAAGCATTCTGCAGTAGGCTATAACCTTCTTTCAATGATAATGGGATCTTCAAATTATATGCTTCATTTGTATAATCTGCAGAGTTTTTTTAGCTAGTTTATCTACGGATTCATTGAAAGGTATTCCACTGTGTGAAGGCACCCAAAGAAAGGTAAGATTACTACCTCTTAGAATAAGGAAATGCACCAAATGATTAATCTCAAAAATCAAATCTTTTCTCACACTAGAATTTGAATTGCTTAAGGCATACAACACTGATTTTGAATCGACACAAAAAAGAATTTGAGTCACAGTTTTCGGAAAATCAAGCAAATAATGCAAAGCCATAAGAATAGCAGTTAATTCAGCTGTAAATATAGATCTGTGCTTTCCAATATAAAAACCTCTTTTGACCTTTAAGTTGGGGATAGTGAAAGCAGCACCAGCTCCATGATTTTCTAGAACTGAACCATCGGTATAAACTTTGAGATGATTTGGATAATTGAGAAATAAATGCTCGTTCGCAATTGTGCCAATAAAATTTATATTCTCACTTTTCTTTGCATCAGTATAATTAATGTCAAAATGTCCTTTTTGTAATTCCCACGGAGGGATAGCACTACATGGATTACTACATTTCACCATATCTTCTAATCCTATTTCTGATTGTTGAAAAGTATCTAGAGTTTCAGTTTTTTATTGTTTTAAGACATGATATGTTTTTTGGCTCGTTTGGGGAAATCAACATCTGACCTTAAGCCGATTTCATTTTCAACATTGTTTTCACTTAAAGAGCCTTTTAGCAAATATTTAGCGATGGCAAGCTGACGGCATTCATTTAAAGGAAGTACTCCTACCTCTCTATATGTTGCTATTGTTGATGTATGGAAAGGAACCCCCAAGGCCAATCGAAAAGCTTTACAATCCACGCTTTGTAATTTATTTAACAGATATTTTGGAGCAGTGAAAAAGCTTCTTGACCATACGTAAGCCTAGAGCGAACAAGACTTATCGCTAGATGTTTTAATACTCTGACATCTTGGCTCCAGTACTGCTTGCTGATAACTTTCAAAAAATTTAAAGTTTTTCTTGCTTTAGATAACAAGTATTTCATGTGATAATTCCAATTTAATTTAGAAGTAATATAAACCCCCCAAAACTTTACCCTTTGTTTATATTCCAAAATATCAGATCCAATATGGAGGGATGGTAGATTGGGTGGATTAGCACCATTGTTAAATAAAACCAGATGAGTTTTCTCAGTTGATAGAGTTAGTCCATTTTCAAGCAAGTAGTTATTTAATTTATCTAATTCCATTTGATAAGCTTTTCTATAGTAATTTATATCTCTCTTTTTGGTGACTTCTTTTTCATGGACACATTCATCCACATGCAAATATCATCTGCATATTGTACTAAGTTGACATTTTTTGACAAGCATTGAGGTAGGTCATGAAGTAATATATTAAAAAGATGGGGCGCTATTACCGAGCCTTGTGGAATACCCATTTGTAAGCATGCGTGTAGTCGAATAGGAATTTCCCACCTTTGTTTGCATGCTCTTTTTTCATCAATAAGTCTTTTATGTAAAAGTAGATGTTCCCAGACAAACCAATTTGTTTCAATTTATATAGTAATTTATGATGCCAAACACGATCATATGCTTTATTTATATCAAAAAAGGTTGCTAGAATATTCTTTCTGCGAGCAAACTGATGTTTTACCTGTGTAGTCAGTTTGACAAGATGATCAATGGCTGACCTACCCTTTCGGAAACCGGCTTGTTTTTGGGGGATCACTTTGTTTTTATTACAATAGAATATTAGTCTGTTTAAAACTATCTTTTCCATAAGTTTGCCTACATGCGAAGTTAATGATATAGGTCTGTAATTATTCTTATTACTTTTCGTTTTTTTTCCTTCTTAGGAATCGGTATTATGATAGAATGCTTCCATATTTTAGGGTTTTGTCCCTGTTCCCAACACTTTTGAAATAAGTCGTGTAGCAACATTACCCAACTGTCTGGCAATTGTTTAAGTAAGATATTAGAAATAGCGTCCATGCCTACTGATGACTTTTTGTTTGTCAGGGAAAGTATAGCTTCTCTCAACTCACGTATAGTAATTGGAGCATTGACATAAAGATCATCTTTCCGCTGTGGATCTTGATAGTCATCATTTCTTTTCTTCATTTTCCCTGAAAAGTTTATGATTTTTTGGTTTGCTTGCATTCATTATATCAGCAAACATATCTACAAATGATTCTGCCTTTTCTGAATTGCTTGGTAAATCATTACCATCAAATTTGATTGGACAGTGTGGCAAATGAACACCGTTTTTCATTTCATTAAACTTTTTCCACACCCTCTGTAAGTCTTTATGGGGTATGTGTTTCATTGGTGCAGAAATTAGACCAATATTCCCCGCTTGACTTTTGCAATCGTTCTATTACTCATGACATTTGCTTGCTTTCTTCATTGAAGCATGCGTTTTTGGTCCAGGATTTTTTGTAGATAATTTATATTCTTCTGTTTTCTTGTCAACGGCCTTCTGGCATTCATCATTCCACCATACATTCCCTGCATGTTTATCTGATTTGCGAGCTGCATATTTAGGAATGGCATAATCAGCAGCATTTAGTACTGTTTTCTGTAAATTTGAGTAATAAATATCTATGTCATCATCTTTAATGCAATCTATGTTTTGTGCACATAAAAAAGCTCTAAATGTTCTCCAGTCTGCAAAGTTATAATTGTATTTAGGGATGACATCTTCATCTCTTTCGCTAGATATTTGTTGATCATTGACAGTGGTAACAATGGGTATATGATCACTCCCAAGCGTGTCGCAAAGTGGTTCCCATGTACAATTATAGGCCAAAGCAGGGGATATCAAAGATAGATCAATGGCAGTGGCTCTATGATTTGGATTGTCTGGAATTCTAGTCACTCTTCCATCATTTAAAAGGTAAAGATTTGAGTCTACTATGTTTTCTAAAAAATCTGTGACTAGTGATAAAAGTGCAGTTTTTTCTCCCAAAAAGGAGAGTGTGCATTAAAGTCTCCACAAATTAGCCACTTTTTGTTTTGATTTTGTATTGTACGAATCCATTCCATGTTAGTTTCTGTTGGGCCTTTTGGTAAGTAGACAGAAACAACATTTATAAGTTGATCATTAAACTTTAGACTTGCAGCACATGAAAGAATATTAAGATCATTCTTAGGGGCTGGGGAATCGCACACTGTATACTGTATTTTTTCATTAATGTATATAGCTGTCTTAATATTTTCTGTTATATTTACTATCTCATGCACTGGTGGATAATAATAATTTACCAGTTTAGGTAGGCTGTTTTGGTTTACATTCAAAGATTGTAAAATCAGAACCTGGTACTTTGAAGAAACAAGATGTTGAGTTAGATAAGACAGGTTTGTGTTCTTATAGACCTGCAGTTCCATTGTAAACCTTTATGGGAACAGACTTTGTCATGATAAGGGAAAAAGGAAACTGTGAAGAAATTCAGTTATTTGTTTTTAAAAATAACACGAATGAACCTCACGTAAAAATGATAAATATAACTCAGAGAAATACACTTAGAAAAAAAAAAAAAAAAAAAAAAAAAAAAGGGGGGGGGGGGGGGGGGGGGTGGTAGGTGGTAGGGGGGGGGTGGTTTAATCAATCAACTAAACGAGAACAATATTTCGTGATGGCAACAAGTCTCAAAAATATAATCCAAAGACAGTCAATAGCCAGTCATTGCACTGTTGAAGCTTATACAAAGCTAAGACAGTACTAAGCCTAGACAACATTTCTTATGGAAATGTGATTTTAGAGGAATCCTCAAGCTCAAGAAGTTCGAACATGTTCCATGATCTTCCATATCGTGGGTAAGGAGGGTATCTGCGGAAAGCTAGGCTGTTGGGGTGAACGCCAGTGCTGGTGGTACATGGGAGGAGGAGGGCGTGATGTTCTTCGCGGTCTCTCCCAGAAAATGTCCCTCAGATGTCGGCCCACGTTGCCCGCCAAGATGCTGGAACCACGGGGGTTGGGGTGGATGTCATCCCTCATGAATTTGCCGTGGGTGGAGAAGTTAGAGTGGTTGATGAAAGAGACGTTCTGTATAGATTGTAACCCTTCACTTAGAAAGGCGTTAAAAAGTTCTCTTTTGACATCAAGTTGGGAGTCACGCACGGGAATGATTTTGCTGACAACAATTTTGATGTTGGGATGGTCAGCAGCGATGGTCTTGATTACTTTTGTGAACTTTTGAGACGTGGTTTTGGGATCTGACGATCTGATGTCATTTATACCACAATGAACAACAACTGCGTCTATATCTACTGGTTTTCCCTCCTGTTTTTCGATTACGGCTGTGGTACATTTAAAAGTTTTTTGAATATCTTCGGTGGTACGGCATTTATCCGACCGGACATACAAGTCGTAGGACCAACCCAGTCTCTTTGTTTTGATACCACTGAAGACAGAATCGCCCAAAAGAATGACTGTGTGGGAGCTTTTCCCTATTGTGACTCTTTCGAACATTCTTTTTTCCGCTTTGACGTCACGCGTGGACTTGCTATTATTGACGTCAGTTTTCAGCTCTCTAATTTGCTTTTGTTCTGTTTCGTTTTTTGTTTTTTGTTTTCTTTCTGCTTTATCGTTGTTCTGCCCGATGTTTTTGGTGCAGGGGTCAGTGGAGCAGTTCTTACAGCATCCGCGAAAGTTTTTCCCGGCTTCGTATGGGAGCTAGGGAGTTCAACTGAGGGGCATGTGTCGGTCTTCTTTAGTTCTTTTTGTAAGACAAGACTCGGCGCTAAGTTTTTAATCGCGTCAGTCTGGATTTTCACGGTCTTTTCTAAACTGTCAATGCGCTCGAAAAGCGATTGAATCATTGACGAAACAGACTCACTGACCTCCGTCTGGGTGCTGATATCTTTTTTGTTTCCGTCTTCAGTTTATCTTGAGGTAAAGATTGTAGGCCTACCTCTGTCATGGAGCTCTGGGCCTGGGCCTGGCGTTCAAACGGTCCGAGCACATCTTTGCTTGGGTTTTTAATGCCCACGCCTTTTTTGGTGCCGTCTTTTCTTTTTCTTTTCACAACACTCGTTAACAGAGAGCTGAGCACCACAGGGGTTACCTTGGTCAGCCGGGGAACTGCCAGCCTTGACCCAGCCCCACGCATGAGAAGCCGGTTGATACACGTGGACCAAGCTAAACAGATGCGGGGAAAGCAAATTGCTCCATCTCCCGGATCTCATCCCCTCCATCACCGGTCCCTTCGTACGGCAAAAGCGGCGGTCTTTAAGAAGACCGCAAAGAAAACAATGCGGAAAAGAAGATTCGAAGGGGTGTTGAAGGTAGAAAAGATCCACTGAGGCGGGCAGATGACCACAGCTCAAAGGCTGGTTCACAGTCAGGGCCGTAACCTCTAGCCTGCCCAACATGGGAGACTACCAGGGGCATCGAAATCCTGCCACGCTGTGCTCAGGCCAGCGAGCACCTGCCTTTTACAGGTCTTCAAGCGTTTTTGGAAAGTTAGCGTTCCATCCAAGTATTGACGCCCAGCAAAGCCTAAGATATCTCTTGATCGGGTACATGGATACACTTGATCGGTACATAGAATAAATTGCAACATTGTTTTAAGAG
>JADBJO010023196.1:5000-17500 GCA_016801955.1 Conus betulinus
GGAGGCAGCGATTTTTATCGATGGATCGGTGGTTATCATAATTATTTTGTAAACCAAAGTGGTACGAACATATGAGAAACTGCGCGAAGAAATCATGACGACAGGTCTCTCTCTCTCTCTCTCTCTCTCTCTCTCTCTCTCTCTCTCTCTCTCTCTCTCTTCTCATCTCTCTCTCCTCTCTCTCTCTCAATTATATTTTGAATATCAAGAGGAAAACTGAACCTGACGTCAGAGGAGAGAAATGTTCTTCCTTCATTTTATACCCTGGACCTTGCGTTCCTCAGTGGCGAACAGGGAGTCACACAGTGCCATTATTCTTCCCTCAGTGACGAACAGGAGTCACACAGTGCCATTATTCTTCCCTCAGTGACGAACAGGGAGGCACACAGTGCCATTATTCTTCCCTCAGTGACGAACAGGGAGGCACACAGTGCCATTATTCTTCCCTCAGTGACGAACAGGGAGTCACACAGTGCCATTATTCTTCCCTCAGTGACGAACAGGGAGGCACACAGTGCCATTATTCTTCCCTCAGTGACGAACAGGGAGTCACACAGTGCCATTATTCTTCCCTCAGTGACGAACAGGGAGGCACACAGTGCCATTATTCTTCCCTCAGTGACGAACAGGGAGGCTTACAGTGCCATTATTCTTCCCTCAGTGACGAACAGGGAGGCACACAGTGCCATTATTCTTCCCTCAGTGACGAACAGGGAGGCTTACAGTGCCATTATTCTTTCCCTCAGTGACGAACAGGGAGGCTTACAGTGCCATTATTCTTCCCTCAGTGACGAACACAGGGAGGCTTACAGTGCCATTATTCTTCCCTCAGTGACGAACAGGGAGGCACACAGTGCCATTATTCTTCCCTCAGTGACGAACAGGGAGGCTTACAGTGCCATTATTCTTCCCTCAGTGACGAACAGGGAGGCTTACAGTGCCATTATTCTTCCCTCAGTGACGAACAGGGAGGCACACAGTGCCATTATTCTTCCCTCAGTGACGAACAGGGAGGCACACAGTGCCATTAATCTTAATAATAATAATAATGAATACTTATATAGCGCCTATTCTCGGCTAGAGACCAAACTCTAAGCGCTTTACAATTAACACTCGTTTACACAAGGGGCTGCCTACCTGGGTAGTGCCGACTGAAGAGCTGCCAGCTGGCGTTTCATTCAGTCGTTTCCCGTGTCATCCAGTCAGTATCGTTCAATATCGATCACTCATTTTCCGTACTTCCTTCATTCTTTCCATTCACTCAGGGTGCATGCATGCTATGTGTAACGTGTCATCCATACCAACGGCCAAACTGGCCGACTCTTCCGAATGTTGGTGATGGGATTTTACGTGTGTGTGCAAGATGTTATGCGTGCGTTCACACACGGAACCTCGGTTTATAGTCTCATTCCCTCAGTGACGAACAGGGAGGCACACAGTGCCATTATTCTTCCCTCGGTGACGAACAGGGAGGCACACAGTGCCATTACTCTTCCCTCAGTGATGAACAGGGAGGCACACAGTGCCATTATTCTTCCCTCGGTGACGAACAGGGAGGCACACAGTGCCATTACTCTTCCCTCGGTGATGAACAGGGAGGCACACAGTGCCATTATTCTTCCCTCGGTGACGAACAGGGAGGCACACAGTGCCATTATTCTTCCCTCAGTGACGAACAGGGAGGCACACAGTGCCATTATTCTTCCTTCAGTGACGAACAGGGAGGCACACAGTGCCATCATTCTTCCCTCAGTGACGAACAGGGAGGCACACAGTGCCATTACTCTTCCCTCAGTGACGAACAGGGAGGCACACAGTGCCATTACTCTTCCCTACGTTTGTCCTTCTTGTGATCGCTTTTCTCCATTTTCGTTTTCATGCCTTTTTAGCGTTGGATTTTCCCCCTTCTTTTTCCTGATATGAAAGTCTTTTCATAGTTTTTTCCGCCCCCTTCTTTTTCCTGATATGAAGGTCTTTTCATTTTTTTTTTTTCCGCCCCCTTCTTTTTCCTGATATGAAGGTCTTTTCATAGTTTTGTCCACCCCCTCCTCTTTTTTTCCTGATATGAAGGTCTTTTCATAGTTTTTCCGCCCCCTTCTTTTTCCTGATATGAAGGTCTTTTCATAGTTTTTCCGCCCCCTTCTTTTTCCTGATATGAAGGTCTTTTCATAGTTTTTTCCACCCCCTTCTTTTTCCTGATGTGAAGGTCTTAACATAGTTTTTTTTCCGCCCTCTTGTTTTTCCTGATATGAAGGTCTTTTCATAGTTTGTCCGCCCCCCCTTCTTTTTGCTGATATGAAGGTCTTTTCCTAGTTTGTCAGCCCCCTTCTTTTTCCTGATACGAAGGTCTTTTCATAGTTTTGTCCACCCCCCCTTCTTTTTCCTGATATGAAGATCTTTTCATAGTTTGTCCACCCCCTTCTTTTTCCTGATATGAAGGTCTTTTCATAGTTTTTTTTTCCACCCCCTTCTTTTTTCCTGATATGAAGGTCTTTTCATAGTTTTTTTTTTTTTCCATCCCCTTCTTTTTCCTGATATGAAGGTCTTTTCATAGTTTTTTTTCCCCCCCCCCTTCTTTTTTCCTGATATGAAGGTCTTTTCATAGTTTTTTTTTCCCCCCCCTTCTTTTTCCTGATATGAAGGTCTTTTCATAGTTTTTTTCCGCCCCCTTCTTTTTCCTGATATGAAGGGTCTTTTCATAGTTTTTTCCGCCCCCTTCTTTTTCCTGATATGAAGGTCTTTTTTTCATAGTTTTTTTTTTTTTTTTCCGCCCCCTTCTTTTTCCTGATATGAAGGGTCTTTTCATAGTTTTGTCCACCCCCCTTATTTTTTCCTGATATGAAGGTCTTTTCCCCCCCCCCCCCCCCCCCCCCCCCCCCCCCCCCCCTCCTTCTTTTTCCTGATATGAAGATCTTTTCATAGTTTGCCCCCCCCCCCTCCTTCTTTTTCCTTATATGAAGGTCTTTTCATAGTTTGTCCGCCCCCTTCTTTTCCTACCTTTTCCTCACCTCAGGACCCATCTTTACAGTCATTTCCCATAAGCTTTCCCAGTTGTAACTATTTTTTTGTCACCTTTTCCCACCCTTTTTTCTAGTTCAGAATACACACACACACACACACACACACACACACACACACACACACATATATATATACCTTCGATTTCGTCTTGTTTTTTACCCTTCCCCTGTCTCTTCCCATTTTCCATCCCATGTCGCCTATTTTTCTCCAATTTACTGGATTCTGTCCTACCTTTTGTCTTACATATATAGATTATTCTTGCCTTTTAGTCGTTTTCCGTTGTTTTCCTTGTTATCATTTTCGACCGTTTTCGAACTTTCCTATGCTTTCCTTTTCATGATAATACCTTTTGCAAAAAATTTCCCCCCTTTTTTCAATATTTTCCCCCCTCTTTTTCATACTTCCTATGTTTCCCTGCCCTTTTCAATTTTTTTTTTTTTGGTCTTATTTTCCCCACATTTTTTCGAACCTTGCAGGATTTCTCTGTTTTTCTTACTGTTCTCTCCTTCTTATGCCACGATTTGATAGTTTTGCTCTCTTTCCCCCTTCTTTCAACCACCACTGTCTCATTTTCAGTTATTTCCCGCCTACCCTTTCATACCATTCTGAACTTTCTTCACCTTTTCTTACTCTTCCTACAATTTTCTACTTTCCCTATCTTTTTTTTCTGCCGTTTTCTACTTTCTGAAATGCTTCCTACGTTTTCCCCCTACTCTTCCCTGCTTCCAATACCTTTTCCTACTTCCACCACCTTTTCCTGCTTCCCCTATGTCTTCCTTCTTCCCTACACTCCATATCTATCCTACTTACTCTACCTTATCGTACTTACCCGACCATTTTTCCATCTTCCTTTTCTAGCGTGCCATGCTTTTTCCTACTTTTTTTCCCATTTTACCCTTTCCGTTTTCCTTCTACTCTTCTTTTTCCTTCTTACTCTTCATTTTCCTACTTACTGCATCATTTCCTACTTCTTTTTTTCCCCCTGCTTTATGTACCTTTTTTCTATTTTCCCAACGCTTTCTTACTTTCAATTTCTTTTTTTCTGCGATCTCCACCTTTCCCCCCACCCCCCCCCCCCTTGCCCCAATAAGACACCCATGTCACGCCCTTCATCCACGCCCCTCTGTCCCAATACACCCACCATGTCACGCCCTTCATCCACCTGCCCTCTGCCCCAATACACACCCACCATGTCACGCCCTTCATCCACCTGCCCCTCTGCCCCAATACACCCACCATGTCACGCCCTTCATCCACACGCCCTCTGCCCCAATACACCCACCATGTCACGCACATCATCCACGCCCCTCTGCCCCAATACACCCACCATGTCACACGCCCTTCATCCACGCCCCTCTGCCCCAATACACCCACCATGTCACACGCCCTTCATCCACCCCCTCTGCCCCAATACACCCACCATGTCACGCCCTTCATCCACCCCCTCTGCCCCAATACACCCACCATGTCACGCCCTTCATCCACGTTCCCTCTGCCCCAATACACCCACCATGTCACGCCCTTCATCCACGCCCCCCTCTGCCCCAATACACCCCCACCATGTCACGCCCTTCATCCACGCCCTCTCTGCCCCAATACACCCACCATGTCACGCCCTTCATCCACGCCCCTCCGCCCCAATACACCCACCATGTCACGCCCTTCATCCACGCCCCTCTGCCCCAATACACCCACCATGTCACGCCCTTTCATCCACGCCCCTCTGCCCCAATACACCCACCATGTCACGCACATCATCCACGCCCCCTCCGCCCCAATACACCCACCATGTCACGCCCTTCATCCACGCCCCCCCTCTGCCCCAATACACCCACCATGTCACGCCCTTCATCCACGCCCCTCTGCCCCAATACACCCACCATGTCACGCACATCATCCACGCCCCTCCGCCCCAATACACCCACCATGTCACGCCCTTCATCCACGCCCCTCTGCCCCAATACACCCACCATGTCACGCCCTTCATCCACGCCCCTCTGCCCCAATACACCCACCATGTCACGCACATCATCCACGCCCCTCTGCCCCAATACACCCACCATGACACGCACATCATCCACGCCCCCTCTGCCCCCAATACACCCACCATGTCACGCCCTTCATCCACGCCTCTCTGCCCCAATACACCCACCATGTCACGCCCTTCATCCACCAGCCCTCTGTCCCAATACACCCACCATGTCACGCCCTTTCATCCACCCCCTCTGCCCCAATACACCCACCATGTCACGCCCTTCATCCACACGCCCTCTGCCCCAATACACCCACCATGTCACGCCCTTCATCCACACGCCCTCTGCCCCAATACACCCACCATGTCACGCCCTTCATCCACCTGCCCTCTGTCCCAATACACACCACCATGTCACGCCCTTCATCCACACGCCCTCTGCCCCAATACACCCACCATGTCACGCCCTTCATCCACACGCCCTCTGCCCCAATACACCCACCATGTCACGCCCTTCATCCACACGCCCTCTGCCCCAATACCACCCACCATGTCACGCCCTTCATCCACACGCCCTCTGCCCCAATACACCCACCATGTCACGCCCTTCATCCACACGCCCTCTGCCCCAATACGGCCACCATGTCACGCCCTTCATCCACACGCCCTCTGCCCCAATACGGCCACCATGTCACGCCCTTCATCCACTCACCCTCTGCCCCAATACACCCACAATGTATGTTTGTATGATTCTGGCCGTGCCAGTGTGGTATGCCTTTCTTTCACGGTCTGTCCGTCTCTCACCCTCTTTCCTATATATTCTGTAAAGGGGTGTATGCACACAGTGGTGCGTGCGTGCGTGTGTGCGCTCGCGCCTGCGTTTATGTGTGTGCGTGTGTGCGCGCGCAAGCGTGCATGCGTGTGAAAATGTGTGTGACTGTATGTGTGTGCATATGTGTGTGTGTGTGTGTGTGTGTGTGTGTGTGTGTGTGTGTGTGTGCGCGCGAGCGCGTGTGTGCGCGCGCGCGCGCGCGTGCATGTATTCATACGCGTGTGTGTTTGTGTCTGTGTGTGTGCATGTGTGCGTGCGTGCGTGCATGCGTGCGTGCGTGCATGTGTCTGTGCGTTCACATGCATGCATATGTGTGCATGCATGTGGTTGTAAGTGTGGGCGTGTGTTTGAGCGTGCGTATGCACCTATGTGTATATGCATGTGTGTGTGTGAATGTTTGTGTGCGAGCGTGAATGTGTGTGTGCGTGTGTGTGTGTATGTGCGAATGCATACATATATGTGTGTGAGTGTGTGAGTGTGAGTGTGTGTGTGTGTGTGTGTGTGTGTGTGTGTGTGTGTGTGTGTGTGTGTGTCTGTGTGTGTCTGTGTATGTGTCTGTGTGTGTCTGTGTGTCTGTGTCTGCGTGTGTCTGTGTATATCTACGTAAGACCACTCGCAGATTCTATTTCAGATCCACCAGACCTTCTCCCCGGTGATTCTCCGATCCACCTTCAACACCCTCATCCTCCCTTTGAGACAGATTCCAACTAAACAACCCCCCTTGACAGACGACCCCCGAACCCCAGCACCAAACGTCAATCCCGTCGTCTAACCCTGCCCACCATCAAACAGCAGTTCCGCCGATCCGCCATCTCCGGCACTTTGGCTACTCCCTCCTCTGGGGACCAACACAGGGGTATCAGCACTCCAAGTCTTACAGAACCTCCTTAGAGATGATCTTTTAAACTTTAAATGAGACAAACTGGCCAGATAAAGACAAGGAGCCTTGCGATTTTGTTGTGTAAAGCTATCTTTGAGACAAGCAGGGAAAATACAGACAAAGAAGCTTTGAGACGATGTTGGTCTAAACTATCTGTGCGAAAAAACCGGGTAAGCTAAAAAGATAGCGAACATGACAAAAATTCAAATTACATACCTGTGTCCCCCATTTCTTCAAACCGATCTATGCAGTCTAGCTGACTTCTAAAGATTCTGATTCAACTTGTGATTCTAAAGATTCTGATTCAACTTGTGATCAACAAGCTGAATGTGGCTCTCGTTCCCTGTGACAAGCACTTGATAGAAAGGCAGGACTGATTCTCATCATATTCTCATGTTAAATAACGTTTCGTTAATGTCTTGGCTGAATAAGTGTTCCTATGAAATAAAGCTCCAAACATTATTTCTTTCATTTGAAAATTACCAAAGTGTTAACATTTTTTTTGTATGTCTTTTAAAACTGAACTTTCTCCCGGGCTCATATATATCAAAGTGTGACGCAGAAATTCAGATGCTGGTAGAAGACCTTTGCACAAAAGATGATATTTTGATATTTACTGACGGTTCTGTTTCACCAAAGGTAAGTCAGGCTGGGCATACACAGTGAAGCAAAATGGCCGAACTATCCAAGAAGACAATGGTGCGCACAGTTTAACAATTTCAAGTCTAACAATGGAGGTAGAAGCAGTGACACAAGGGTATCCTACACCTTACAGAGAAAGTAACTATGCTATGCGTGCATCGGGTATCCTACACCTTACAGAGAAAGTAACATGATGCCACGGGTGCACGGATATCCTACACATCACGGATTAAGTAACATGTTGCAAGGAATGCACAGATTTCCATGTTACGGCAGAAGTATCATATATTCCATTACACACTTTATAACGAAAGAAACACGGCGCTAGGTGTACACTGATAGCCTACATCTTACGGAGAAAATAATATGGTGCCAAATGTGAACGGATATCCTGCACCGAAAATGACATGGTGCTGCATATGAACGGATTTCCTACACCCAATAATCACACGCTGCCAGATATGGGATATTCTATACCAAAAATAACAGAGTACCAGATATAAACGGATACCTACATTTAACATAGTGTCAGATATGAACGGATATCCTACACCCAAAATAGTATGGTACCAGTTATGAACGGATATCCTACACCGAAAATAACACGGTACGAGATATGAACGAACATCGTACAACGAAAATTACATGGTGCTAAATCTGAACGGCTATCCTACACCGAAAATAACATGGTGCCAGATATGAACGGCTATCCTACACCGAAAATAACATGGTGCCAGATATGAACGGCTATCCTACACCGAAAATAACATGGTGCCTGGTTGACCCAGGAGACACGCATTGCATTTGCAGTCTGAAGCTCCGACTGACACAACAATTGCCATTCCATTGCCCATCGTAATGCGCTGTTCTGCTTTCCCGAGCTCCATCTTCGCCGCCCAACACACCTGCTTCTCTGAAATGATTAGTCCTATCTGTTATGATGCACGTGAACATCACGCCTGAATGTACCTACAGCCAAAATTCTACAAGTAAATAGCCCTGATATGGCCAATGCACTTATCTCAACAACTATAAAAAAGTAGATAGGCCTGAATTGGCCAGTGCAACTCTCTAATATACAAGTATAACAGTGGACAGCCCTGATATCGTCAGATGCAAGGAAGATGAATAACGTCATCATGAAGGCAATAACAAAGAAAAACATCAAGATTCTAAACAAAACCAGAAGGATAACGACATCATCAAAAAGAACAGAGAGATCAGATCATGGAGAGAAACGAAAGATCGATTTCTAAGGAAACCCAAAACTGGGAAAATGGATCATGTTGCCATGACAAAAGGAAAGATGGGTGTTATCATCATGAGTATGGAAAGATAGATGATGGCATCATGAGAAAGGAACGAAAAGAAAAAGATACACCCGAATGTGCCTCTTACAGTGACAGGAACACGCAGAGATTCAGTGTGGACGTCACAGCTAGCAAGGACGAATGTGGACATCGTAAGAAAGGACAGATGGAAGCAGGCATCATGAGAAAGGAAAGATGGCTATGGACATCAAGAGAAAAGGAAGATGAGTGTGGGCATCAAGAGAAAGGGAGGATGAGTGTGAACATCATGAGAAATGAAGATGAATCGGGACATTATGAAAATGTAAAGATGGATGAGGACACACTGAGAGAGCAAACATGGTTGTGGACATAATCAATAAGGACAAAATTCATTTTTTACCTCTACCTCTGGAGAAACTAGACAAGACTGAGAGGCAGGAGCGGAAATCTTGTCAGTAGGGATCTTAAAGTTTACGAGCCTTTTTGTTCATTGCAAGTGGCTGCTCATAAAATGAGTGCCATCTCTTTACTTTTTCGCTGTAAGGACAATAATTACAAACTGTTTGAAGTCGCTGCTACCATACGGACAGATTTCATATTACATTACAGGGTAAAAGAACGAGTATCCAAGTGACCGATCATGCAACTGCTCGACTTGACCGATTGATCTATCGAGTTTTAAATGTTGACTATTTTTCATCTGATTGATGGATAGTCTTCTTAAACCAAATGGTTTCCTGAACCCTACGAAAGAATCGATTCCTAGACTTGTACTGAAATCGGCAAACAGATTCCCAGCAATCTCTGTTCACAACCACAAATGTGCGTGTTTGACCCCCCCCACCCCCACCCCCATACACACACGCGCGCGCGCGCGCGCTGGTACACGCACCAGTATACGACACACACACAACAAACACAACATGGCACAAAACGAAAATCTTGTCAATAGGGATCTTAAAGTTTACGAGCCTTTTTGTTCATTGCAAGTGGCTGCTCATAAATGAAGTGCCATCGCTTTACTTTTTCGCTGTAAGGACAATAATTACAAACTGTTTGAAGTCGCTGCTACCATACGGACAGATTTCATATTACATTACAGGGTAAAAGAACGAGTATCCAGGTGACCGATCATGCAACTGCTCGACTTGACCGATTGATCGATCGACTATTTTTCATCTTAAACAAAGAAAGAATCTACTATTAAACTTGTACTGAAATCGGCAAAGTAGATTCCGAGCAATCTCTGTTCACAACCACAAATGTGCGTACTTTATCCCCCCCCCCCCCCCCCCCCTCTCCGACAGACACACACGCGCGCGCGCGCGCGCGCGCTGGTACACGCACTATTACACGACACACACAACAAACAGAACATGGCACAAAACAGCGTAGCACAACACAGCAAACACACACACACACACACACACACACACACACACACACACACACACTCACACACACACACACACACAGAGGAATAATGGCCCACTCACTGCTTCCACTCCTGTGGGCAGTCCGTGCAGACATCTTCATCATCTTGACCAGAATCAGATAACGATCTGCCACAGAAAAACGGTCGCTGTCGACAAGTCATACCCAACACAGGCGTGAGCAGCATTGCTTTGAGTACATGCAAGTTTCAGAGAAGTTCACGCGTGGATAAATGCAGATGATGTCCAACATCAATGTCGCCACAAGAACTCACTTCTGCGAAGACCACAGATGATAAACATTCATTTTTACTGCCTCAGTGGTGGCTCTTCTCCATGTCGATCCCGGTGAGTCCATAGCTGGATGGATGGTTGAAGCACGTGCAACATGGTCAGCACGTGACTTGCACCGAATGGTTAAGTCGCGCATAAGGTGGTTGACAAAGACCAGTTTTCATGCACTGCCTTGTACATTGACAGACAAGCACTTGGATATGTGTGTGTGTGTGTGTGTGTGTGTGTGTGTGCGCGCGCGCGCGCGCGCGCGCGCGCGCGTGCGCAAGTGCTATTTCATGTGTTTATAATGCTGTCCGAATGTTCACTCGGGCTTCGCAATGGCAGAATATTAATAACAAACGATGCATCGATTACGCGCCATGATTTCAATCGGAAAAGCGTGTTTCATGCGCTATATAAGGCTTAAAAACATTATTTTCTCATTTTCCGAGACGGTGTCGGACAGGAACGAGTTAAGGTGTAGACCCCTTGGACATTACCTCCCCCTACCCCCCCCCCCCACCCCCCACACACTTGTCTCCTTTTCCAACGACCACCAATCACGACCCCTCCCCTCCTTCTCCACAATGATCTCTTTCATTAATAGGGAGGGGGTGGGGCTGTGGAGGGGAATGATACTTCATGCCGTGTACATAGAGACCAGCCTTCTGCTTTTAAAAACCTCCTCTCTTTGGCCTCGACCTTGTACCTATTTGAAAAAAAAAAAAAAGAAAAAGAGAAAGAAAGGAAGGAAAAAAAAAGATGACACGATGGGCGAGTGTTACGTTCCTGGGGTGTAATGGAGTTGCCCTATGTTAAGTAGCGGCTGCTCTGTGTGTGTCACATTGCATTATTTGTACAGCATTCAGTTCAAAGCCTTTTTCTCGGTGTGAAATTCGAGCTGTTCTCGCCTGAGCGTGGGGAGTTTGTGCGTTGCCAAAGTATGGCGCGCCATCAACTTTTGATCATTCGGCCTTTTTCTGAATACATTTCTCCTTCATTTTAGTTAATTGATGTATAACGGTAGATTTTTTTTTTTTTTCCAAATGGCACGTGGAAAACGCCGACGGCTTGCCTCGATATTTGTCATGGACAACATCCGTGTTGACATAAGTACTTTGACCTGTGAAAAGTTGCGGCATTTGTCATGGACAACACCCGTATTGACATAGATTCTTTGACCAGTGAAAAGTGGTATGCTTCGTTCGGTGTCTCCACTGATTGTCGTACCTGAAGGCCTGTCGAGTATTCAGGCCATCACCTAAGGTCCAGAGAGGATGGATGGGGAAAGAACAACAAACAAACAGCAAGCAAACAACAAATAAAGGGCGCATAAAAGGAAGCCAGAGAGAGAGCGAGAGAGAGAGAGAGAGAGAGAGAGCTGGGAGCGGATGGCAGGGGGTGTAAAGCGGGAATGGCGGCAGAAACTACGGAGGATGATGTATATTACTTGCAGGAGGAAGCAAAAGGTTACAGCGAGCACAAAGAAGTCTCCAGAATGTATCTGATTTCATCGTTGAATTCCAAAATTTCTTCTGTTTCTAGAGCTTTATCTTATGACGGGTGAACAGCTGAGAATACTTTTTTTTTTGTCACTGTTTTAGGAGATCATCACTCGGTTTATATACCTACCGACGATGTGAGACTGCAAATGCGTCATCCTTGGAATATAAGAACTGACCTGAATTGTGTACATGATGACAGTGCTCGCGTGTTCCGAACGCACAGAGAAACCAACCTGTGAATGGACTTTCTGGAATTGATTATATCATTTTGCAGAAGCGAGATTAATGTGGAATTTCAGCAGAAACTGTCCTGAAGCAGAATCGTCATCTGGTAAAAAGATCTATAACTGGGAAAAAAAAGGGAAAGAGAGAGGAAAGACGCACAAAAAAAAAAAGAAGAAGAGAAGGAGGAAAAAGAAGACGACGACGAAGAAGAAGAAGGAGTAAGAGAAGGGGGTTGTAAAATACGAAGAAGACCAAAAAACAAACAAAAAAAATTAATAAACTGTTTCTTTTACTCCAAAGGCATTACTCTCAGTCTACGTTGAGGGTGCAGGAGTTGTTTTTCATGTTTTCACCCCAAAGTGCAATTTTCAGTAAACACAAATCTTTGGATAACTGTGTACACATTTCATATTGACGTCGTC
>JADBJO010023196.1:20000-26877 GCA_016801955.1 Conus betulinus
GGGATGGGAAGTGGGAAGGGGGTGGCGGCCGCTACGGGGCAGTTTACTTGCCGCAGGCAGAAACAAAGAGATTATAGAGGGCGCAAAGAGGTCTCCGGGATGCCACTAGTTTAAGGGTTCAATTCAAACGATCCTTCTCAGTCTCTCGCGTCTCCTCTTATCAGGCAGCGAATAGCTGACAAACGCTTTGTTTTTTCTTTTTTCACTTCAGAGTACGGTCGCTTGGCTCATATGCCCACCGACATTATAAGAACGCAGATGTGTCATCCTTGGAGTGCAGGGGCTGACTGACTGAAATTGTGTGACAGATGACAGTGCTCTAGCGTTCTGAATACTTAAAGAAATCAACCACCAGTGTTTCCAGACAATGACCTCTACAGGGATTGAATACATAATTATGCAGAAGCGAGGTTAATGTGAAATTATGCTGAAACTATCCTGAAGGGGAAATTTCATTGGGTAAACAGTCCTGTCAGGTCAGAGAATTGGTAGAAGAAAAAAAAAAAAAAAGAAAACAAGAGAAAGAAGAAGAGAAAGAAGGAGGAGGAGGAGGAGAGGGAGGAGGAAAATCCGAAGAAGAAGAAAAAAAAAGAAATGCTAATGAAAATCAATCATTCTACTACATTCCAAAAGTGATATGTCTCTGTCTGCATTGAGGGTGAGCAAGGTGCTTTTTTTTATTTATTTTTTATTTATTTATTTATTTTTTACAATCCTCAGCAAATACAAATTTTTGACTAAACTATTTTTTTCATTTTTTGTAATGACGTCGTTCATTCCTTTATAACAAAGATAATGCTTTGTTGTTGTTGTTGTAGTAGTAGTAGTAGTTGTTGTTGTTGTTGTTGTTTGAATGCAAACCAAAGATTATGAACTGGCAAGGCGGAAGACAAATATAGATGCTATGATCCAGGAATTTGAAGTTATCGTTCCTAGCTCAGCATGATAAGAGAAACGAGAGACACGAAAATTCATTTTGGTCAGTGATGTGTAGTCAGACAGCAAGAGGTGGACATGACAGGCCCACACACCTCCAACAATCCGGTCAGTGGGCGTCTTCCCTCTTTGTATCTTATCTTCCGTGATTCTATTTGTTGTTACTTCTGGACGTGCCTTTCTTCTGTTCATTGCCTATTGTGCTTCTCTTAAACCTCACTCTCTCTCTCTCTCACTCTCTGTCTCTCTCTGTCTGTCTCTGTCTCTCTCTCTCACTTTCTGTCTCTCTCTCTCTCTGTCTCTGTCTCTTTATCTCTCTCTGTCTCTCTCTCCAAATCCAATGTGTCTTTCTTTCTAAGTGTCTAAAATGTGTTAAGTCAGTTATTATATTTTTTCAAATCGACAAAATGCAGAGTCATTCTGAAATAACCCATGATTCTATGTATGTGCGTCTCTCTCTCTCTCTCTCTCTCTCTCTCTCTCTCTCTCTCTCTCTCTCTCTCTTCAAATCCAGTGTGTCATTTGTTTCTAAGTGTCTAAAATGTGTTAAGTCAGTTATTACGGTTTTCCAAATCGAAGGTACAAAATCTTCTACCTCAGAAAATAGTACATAATTATGTGTATGTGCTCTCTCTCTCTCTCTCTCTCTCTCTCTCTCTCTCTCACTCTCTCTCTCTCTCTGTCTCTCCAAATCCAATGTCTCATTTCTTTCTAAGTGCCTAAAATATGGTTTTTGTTAACGTTTGATTTGATACAGACTGGGAACAAATGTGTACTATTTGTTGGCAAGGAAGGGAAGAGGTGAATGTTATTGTTCTGTTACCCCCTTCCCCTTTGTCAAAAGGCCTCTTTGGTAATGACAATGCAATATCACATTGTGTCAAAGTTTCTCTCTCTCTCTCTCTCTCTCTCTCTCTCGCTCTCTCTCTCTCTCTCTCTCTCTCTCTCTCTCATCTCATCTCACTTTTGGTCCCTGTTAAAGGCAAGGGCCAATAATCCCCTCACAATTCAGATTCACCCAGCTCCCACAGCCCCCCCCCCCCCCCCCCCTCCCTCCTCCTTGTAGCCAGTGCCCGGTGTCTGATGCCTCATAACAGATGGGAAATGATACTGAAACAGATCACAAATATATAAAGATTCGTTCAGTTACGAACACATTATGCAGACAAGATTCGCATGGCTACGTCCCTCCCAATTTGTCCACTTATCATTGCCCTACACCTTTCTGTGGTGTTGATTGAGACATGTGAGTCGTATAGGCAATTGCTTAGCTCACTTGTTGAGCGTGTCCTATAGATTTCACGATACGGGGAGGCGGGGAGGCGTGGAGGGGGGGGGGGGGGGGGGGGTCGGGGGCAAAATGACCCTTTGTGCTTTAATCACGCCATGGGACATACTGAGTCAGCAGTGTGCAGTGTGCATCAGCCGCAGGTAAGAAATAGAAGAATAACCTGTGGTCGTGCGAAGGCAGCATGCGTGGTGACACTCGGATCAATTGCAGGGATTGATTCAAAAACAATGTGGAGAGTTGTTGTTGTTGTTGTTGTTGTTGTTGTGTCGTTGTTGTTGATTCCAGGGATCATCCGAACAGCCGAAGTGCTTGAACACTATGGTACAAACGCATAAGCGAGGGATGAGCACAATATGTGTGTGACCGTTTTTGATTACCCCGCCGGGTGGGCAGCCATACTCCGACTTTGAAGGATTTTGGAGACTGATGGTGTTACGCTAGGAGCTTGTCACGACTGAAGACAATCCCCGCATAACTATGCAGAGCAGAAGAACATTTTGATGCTAACTTGGTGTTCTAGCCCACGTCAATTGGTCTGACACAGCCTTAAGCCAAGAC
Source organism: Conus betulinus (assembly GCA_016801955.1). Classification (NCBI taxonomy): domain Eukaryota; kingdom Metazoa; phylum Mollusca; class Gastropoda; order Neogastropoda; family Conidae; genus Conus; species Conus betulinus. The sequence goes on from JADBJO010023196.1 coordinate 22,786, forward strand.
GATTGTGTGATCGTTATTAACCAGCACAAAGCGCTTACAGCACGCATGTGACCTGCTGGTTGGGAAATAGGAAAGCCACCTGCATTACTTGGCGATGACTGTCTCCATAATCCAGGAATACGAAGTGAGTCCACCCCACGTCTCTTCCGCTGCTGCAACATCACAAATGAGCTTATACTGCGCATCTGGTTTGTTGTACTGTGTATTGCATATAGCCACTTCGACACCCTGTCTGTGCTCTTTCTCCTGTCTTGTTTTCTATGCACCCGCCACCCCTTCCCCATCCTCCTCGTACCCCTTAGACGGCTACTCTATGCGGCCCGTTCTAATTTTCCGAACACAGTCCCACTTCCCCATCCCCCTCCAAGAATTTACCGTAGCACAGGTAGTCTTGATGGCGCAATCAGTGTCAAGTCAAGGCACAGTGAGGCCACCCACAGGAGGAGACCCTGCACTGCCGCTGAGGCATACGGATAGTGTTCATTGATCAAGCACATACTGGACACGATCTTTTAAGCTCCTGAAGACGACAATGATTGCTTGGTGGCGGTGTCAGCGTTGATGGGCATCCCACTTTGAAGATTCCACCACGTCCATTCAACGACAGTCCACATAATTTTTTTCCAATACTGGCAACATTGACAGAAACCAACTACAGACATGGACATGTATAGAGAATGAAAACTAAGGTTATCACGGAAGCAGAGCATAAAAGACAAGAATTTGAGGATTTAATTTTAGATTTTGCATGGTCATCATGGGGATGACAAATATGACATTATCACATTCTTTTGTGGTTACAAACTGTATGGCAAGAGTTGTATTCTAAGCTTCCCTTCATAACATATCCCGGCGGCATTCCCAGCAGTCAGTTTGGAACTATCAAAGTTAGGCCACTGTGAGGCCTCTCGCATGTGGAGAGCCTGCACGGGTTCAGCGTTATTTCAGCAGTGTTCACTGGGTTCTAATGTAGTCTAAACTATAAGGAACAACGCCAGTTAAGCTCTGTGGAGATGACACACATTGCGGAGTCGCGGAGCCACCTTGCAGAGAAATGGACGCCAGTGAACGAGCGCCTTCTGACAGCACGATTCATCACGTCACACATCAAGGTCACCATCATCCAGTGCTACGCCCCACCAATGACCACGATGATGCAGGCAAAACACCTTCTACCTGCAGCTTCAAGACTTGCTGATCATGGGGCGACTTAAATGCACAGGTGGGGGAGGATCGGTCTGGCTTTCAGCATGTCCTTGGTTCACGTGGGTATGGCGAGAAAATTTCGTGCAATTCTGCGCAATGAACACATGAATATTGGGTCGTCACTATTCCAGCATAATGACATTCACAAGATCACATGGGTATCAAATGATCACATCGCGATTGGGCCAAGGTGGTGAACCCCCTTGTCTGCAAAATGTACGCGTGTACCATGGAACAGACGTGTGCAGTGACCATCATTTGGTGATAGCAAAGCTGAAGATCAAGCTGAAGAGAAGAAAGAAGAAAGAGATTCCGTCCAAGAGATACAATACAATACAAGCATATTGAAGGACCCCACCACAGAGGCCCAGTTCCAAGCTTTCCTGAGCAACAGGGCGTCAGTCCCACCTGAAAAAAAATGTCAGGATCGACAGACTGGTGGGAGGAGATGAAAAATGCCATGGCAACAGCTGGAAAAGAAATCCTAGGGTTTAAGAAGCCACTGCGGGAATCCTGGATCAGTGATGACGCATTGAAATTGATACCAGAGAGGAAAGAACTCCACCAGAGAGACACACAACCGCTCCTCAGACCAAGCAGCGTACTGCCAGGGGTACATCGAGAAGGACAGGCAGGTGAAGCGAAATGCCCAGAAAGATAAAAAGAGATCGGCTGGATGAGCAAGCAGAAGATGCCGAAGGAGCTGTCAAGCGCAACGACATGAGAGCTGTCTACCAGATCGCAAAGAAGATGACTGGTACTGTGAGGACTGGCTCTGGACCCGTGAAGGCAAAAAATGGCACACTTATGTCAAGAGGCGAGGAGAAGCTTGCAAGATGGGCTAAGCACTTCAAAGAAGTTCTTTAACAGACCCGAGCCACCGACACCAGCTGAGGCGGAAGACCCATCCCTCCTGCTCCCAGTCAACACCGATAACTTCACTGAACAGGATTTCAGAACAGCCATCAAGACATTAAAGGACAATAACTCCGCTGGCCCGATGGAATAACAGTGGAAATGCTCAAAGGTGGTGGTGACTGCATCGTCTGTTGGATGTGCAGTCTCTGTAACCAGGTTTGGAACTCCGGCGTCGTCCCAGAGGACTGGAAGAATGGCGAAGTCGTCCGTATTCCAAAAAAGGCAACCTCTCAGAGTGCGACAACTTGGGAGGAGTTACTCTACTGTCAATACCAGGGGAAAGTGTGCTGCCAGGTCATCCTCAACCGACTGCGAGACGTAGTGGGCAACGGGCTCAGGGAACAAGAAACAGGCTTCCGCCCGAAACGATCCTGTGAGGAACAGATCTTCACACTAAGATAGATCATCGAGAAGTGTGGAGAGCACCAAGTACCCCTGGCCATCAACTTCATTGACTTCACCAAAGGATTTGACAGCGTCCACAGACCATCATTGTGGAAAATAATGAAAACCAATGGCATCCCAGAGAAAGTTGTGTCAGCCATAGAACAGATTTACATAAACTCCAAGTGCAGAGTCAGGACGGCTACAGTGACTGGTTTGAAGTTGTCACCGGGGTAAGGCAAGGTTGTAGGCTCTCCCCTCTCCTCTTTGCACTTGCCATTGACTGGGTTTTGAAACACGCAACCCAAGGAAAGGGAATCAAGTGGACAGAAGGAAACAGCCTCTCAGATCTTGATTTTACCGATGACGTTACCGCTCTTGTAAGCACCACTCAAGATCTGCAGGTGCTTGTAGACAATATCAGCAAGTTGCAGGCAACATTGGCCTCATTATCAGTGCCAAAAAGTCTAAAACATGGTTACCGGCAAACACCAAGGCCAACAGACGTTCTCATCGACCAAAAAACAAGTGAAGAGAAGTAGAGAACTTCACATACTAGGGCTCCACCAACAACACACGAATGACCTCGACCACGAACTGAAGTGTATTCGGAAGGCAACATCAGCATTCAATCAGTTGAACAAAATATGGAACAGCAAGAGATTCTCTCCTTGGAATTGAACTGAAATGTTATAACTCCAGTGTGAATTCAGCGCTATTATATGACTGTGAAACCTGGCAACTGAAGACCACTCAGGAGAAGAAACTCGACGCTCTTGATACTAACTTACTAAGTGCCTACGTAAGATCTTGGGCATCAAATGGTCAGACTTTATACGAAATGAAGACGTCAGGGAGAGGTCCAAACAGCTCCCCGTGTCAAGCATCGTCTGTTGACGGCGCCTCCACTGGCTGGGCCATGTTTTCAGATTACCTTCTTCAAGACCTGCAAACCAGGCCAATTAAATGGACCCCAGCAGGCCAGAGAAAAAGAGGACGACCCAGGATGAGCTGGCGACAGACAATGGAGAGAGACCTCAGACTCGTTGACAGAGGATGGAGTGCACCTTGACTGCTTCATGTGTCGCAAGACACGGGAGCATCCAAGTCCAAGTAAGGAGCCACCTTGGGTGAGTGTCCACTCGGGTGAGTGTCCACCTTGTGGAGTGGTGATCGCTATTCCCTACAAGACGTAATCTGCAAACTTCAAAGTTTTGTTGTTGTTTGTTTGCTTACTTGATTTCTTTTCGGGAACTCACCGGCACGAATGTGAAATGGGAGCAGAAGATGATGTCAGTATGAAAGTGAGGGGAATAGAGGGGTGTAACATGTAAAATCTGAGACCAGTGATAAATAATGACGACAACGGCGATGACATGGTGATGATGATGATGATGATGATGATGATGACAATGATGATGATAATGATGATGATGATGATGATGATGATGATGATAATGATGACGACGACGACGCAGACGAGTGATGATGAAGAAGTTCAGTCCCAGTCAGTTACAGAGAAAGATCAGCAGCGTTGGTCAGCAACTTAAAGCAACGTTTTTCAGAGCTGTCCCCCGATACATA
>JADBJO010023197.1:5000-10000 GCA_016801955.1 Conus betulinus
AGAGATGAGAGAGAGAGAGAGATTGTAAATGCATGGTTTACGTAAAATATTTACTTTACGTTGCCTTAACTGGAGGAAACGAATAAAAGTTAACATTTGAGAGGCAAGACTTTGCCTATTGAAAAGGCTATCATTAGAGGAGGAAAACTTTGCCTATTGAAAAAAGTTATCATTTGAGACGCAAAACTTTGCCTATTGAAAAAGTTATCATTTAAGAGGCAAAACTTTGCCTATTTAAAAAAAAACATTATCATTTGAGACGCAAAACTTTGCCCATTGAAAGAAAAAAGTTATCATTTGAGACGCAAAGCTTTGCTCATTAAAAGAAAGATTATCATTTGGGAAGCAAAACTTTGCCTATTGAAAGAAAAGTTATCATTTAGAAGCAAAATATTGCCTATTGAAAGAAAGTTATTATTTGAGACGCAAAACTTTGCCTATTTAAAAGAAGTTATCATTTGAGACGCAAAACCTTTGCCTATTGAAAAAGGCATAATTTGAGAAGCGAAACATTGCCTATTGAAAACATTATCATTTTGAGAAGCAAAACTTTGCCTTTTTGGACAAAAATTATCATTCGAGAAGCAAACCTTTGCCTATTGAGAAACAAGGTTATCATTTGAGAAGCAAAACTTTGCCTATTGAAAAAAAAAAAATCATTTGAGAAGCAAAACTTTGCCTATTTGGAAAACTTATCATTTGAGAAGCAAAACTTTGCCTATTTAAAACAAGTTATCATTTGAGAAATCTTAAATAAATGTCAGCGAACCGCCCAGAGAAACGTGGACAAACGAGTCACAAGACAAACCACAAACGCGTTTCGACCTCTTAGGTCTTCTTCAGGTGCAACAAACATGAAACAAAATAACGAAAATGCACTTAGCTTTGATCGCTTCTGTTTGTTTCATGTTTTGTTGCACCTGAAGAAAACCTAAGAGGTCGAAACGCGTTGTGATTTGTCTTGTGACTCGTTTGTCCACGTTTCTCTGGGCGGTTCGCTGACATTTATTTAAGATTTGTTTAGATTTCCGCCTGCAGTCGTTTCACTTTGCAACTAGATCTCTATCATTTGAGAAGCAAAAGTTTGCCTATTGAAAAAAAACCGTTATATTTTTGAGAAGCAAAACTTTGCCTAACGAGAAAAAAAAAGGCATTGAAGAAAAAAAAAGGAGGTTGTGGACCAGAAGATCATGGCAACAACAACGATGTCGAAAAAGAAGGTGACGGGAAGGACAGGGAGGGAAGGGGGAAGGAAAAGTGTGGGGGGTGGTGGGGGGGGGGGGGGGGGGGAGGAGGGCAGGGCAGGTGGTGGTAGAGAAGGAGGAGAAGTTGACTAAGAAGAAGACAAAGATGACAATCATTCTGAGAGAATACTGACAGCGACAACTGCAAAACAAGATCACTGTCATCGTTGTTATCGTCTTCAGCTGCGGGTCCCGTTTCGTTATCTGTACAGTTGTGTCCCTGTATCTCCTCTTTCTTCTCTTCTATGTCTTTTTTGTTTCTATGCACGCCCTCCCCCTTTTTTTCACCACACACACACACATACACACACACACACACACACACACACACACACACACACACACACACACACACACTCCAGTTGCTTTTAAATCATAACTGTCGTCATCAACATCACTGTCTTCATAATTACCATTGCCAGTTTGTATACTTTTATGTCTCGAGGTCTCACGTTTTTGCTTTTTTTTTCTCTCTCTCTTATTTTTTCTTCCCTAGCATCCATTGCAGTGTATTTCGGGATCGTCATTATCAGAATAAATGTCATGATGGTTGTTGTCATTGGCTTCTTTCTGTTTATCCTCTTGACTTCCTCATGGTGTATCCTTCAACAGCTCAATCAATGGATAAATCAATCCTTTGGTTCTCTGTAGCTCTCGACCGTCTCCTTTCCGCCCCACCCCCAACTCATTGTTGCCGTCGCCGTGATAAAAATCTGTTTCTTAATTCTGCTTGTTTTTTTTTTCTTACAATTAGTTAGCTGTTTCCTCTTTCTGTCTTTACTGCTACTCTGTGTTGTTCTTTTCCCTACTTCGAGCAGAAGTTATTCGTAATTTCAGTCTTAACAATATTGTTTAGGTAAACACATGAACTGGCGTAAAGAGAAAATAGCAATAAGGTCAAAGGCCTTCTCTTTTTTTGTTTGTTTTTCGTCTTGTTATGTTTTTCACGAGATAACAAAAACAAAACTAAAACTAAAAAAACAAAACTAAGATAAAATCGACAAAACCTATCCAACAGAAAGATCGCTAGGGAAAATGCAGCAGTAAAAGAAGCCAAAAAACAGCAACAACAAAAAACTTCAGGACGTAATGTGAAAAGCTTCCTAGATGTGGTTCAAAGTTTCTAAAAGAAACAGTGAAAGACGAAAAGAAAAGAAACGGGAAGAAAACAAGTTTCCACCGCTGTTTTTGTTATTCAAATACTCTGCCGCCCAGCTAATCACATTGTTGCATGTTGACGTCACGCTAAGCAAGTCCCGAAGGGAGACATCATAAGTGAAGTGTTATTCAAACATCCTTTAAACTAACACAGCCGCAGTTTATTCAGCAAAACTCAATTTGGAAGAAAAAGTGTGCTGTATGACAGAAGAAGACACGGTAATTTAAAGCAAATGTATTTCTCTGCCCACACCAGAAACATACACTGTAGGCCCAGACATCAGCTGAACCATTCTCAGAATAATTGTCTATTCAGCAAACATCCTTATACTGCTATGGAATCCGTGAACGTTTATAACACATTCGGCAGACCTGTCAGATGAAAATGAAGTTGTCCACGATCAGCACAGAACGTTCAAGTTGCATCCTGTGGGGTTACATACAAAATGTGGAAGTCTCACGATTTTTCTTACGATGCACCAATCAAACAGGTGAACGACACAGTCGTTTTGCTCCCAGTTTGAATGAAGATAGCAGAATGGGACAAATCTCATGTTTGGGCATGTATGAAAGATTAAACAAAAAAAAACCCAACCTAGTCTGGGGTCTAAGTCAGCCTCTCTCCGTTTAAAACCCGCTTCGTCATTGATATGAACAGGAACATTGCTATCTTCAAGGACTTGAATGAATTCAAAGTGGAAATATTTTCCAAATCACTCTGTCCCCGGGTATCAAAAATACTACCTGTTCTGATTGGAGGAAAAATCAGTCGGCTCTTTAACAGACATGGTGAGTGCTCACAACAGTTGTAATTGCAACAAACTGATGGGCAGACAGGGAAAGGCACCTGGACAGAAAGATAGCAGAAGGCGATGGGCGCCTGCACGGTTTGTCACATATTGCATCGAATCGAGTTTAGACGATCCAGTTTGCTTCAAGACAGTTACTCTAAACTATTTTGACAGTGGGTCAACCTGTCAGAAGACCCTTTCAAAAACAAGTTTGCTCTGATTTAAGGGGAAACTTCTTTACCGTTTCTGTCCTTCTGGGACAGAACAAACGTTTGTTTTCATGTTTGGCTCCCAAGTGCTATAAACTGAATATGTGAATTTGCTCTGTGTGTGTGTGTGTGTGGTGTGTGTGGTGTGTGTGTGTGTGTGTGTGTGTGTGTGTGTGTGTTTGCTTGTTCTTTAATTTAATGTCTATCCACTTTACAGTGATCTTGGACCAAAAACAAGAGACAAACGAGCAGGCAAAGACAAAAAAAAAAAAGAAAAAAAAAAAAAAAGAAAAGAAAAAAAAAACCACATGTAAAAGGGGCCGGGTGTGTGTATATATGCGCGCGTGAGTGCGTGCGTGCGTGTGTGTGTGTGTGTGTGTGTGTGTGTGTGTGTGTGTGTGTGTGTGTGTGTGTGGTGTGTGTGTGTGTGTGTGTGTGTGTGTGTTGTGTGTGTGTGGGGTGTGTGTGTGTGTGTGTGTGTGTGTGTGTGTGTGTGGTGTGTGTGTGTGTAGGGGAGGTAGGGGGGGGGGGGGGGGGCATAAATGTGTGTGTTGTTTTTAAAATGTCATTAAAAGCGTATTGAGTGTGGAGGTAGTGTAGTATACTAATCTTTGCATTCATAGTCTATTCAATTAATGATATACCAATAAGTGACCATCACTTTAACCCCCATTCTAATCTACCGGCATAACGGTAAACTACTGGAGTCTGGATTCATATCTGAACATTTTTGAAGAAACAAAACATTTTAAGCATTGAAATAATAAGAGAATAAAACCTGCAAATAACCCGAGAATCAAAGGAAATGTCCAACTGGCCTCTTAACAATTGCCCTCACAACTTCTATAGCCTTCGCTTCGTTCCCAAAAAATGTCCCCAAAAATTCGCGATTGATGGGTTCAAACTTAATAACCAAGTAGGTAAATATTTTTTTAGCATTTCTGTAAAGAAAGATGGCATGGAACGGTGTAATATTTTGGCCACAGCTGCAAGTGACATTTTTACAATATTTTGTTTTTGTATGCATCAAGTCTGAGCCTAAAGCTCAGACTCTTCAAAATCCGTTCCTGATGGAGATTGTGTTCCGTTTTACATTTTACAAGCTTCTTAAATAATTTTCCCTTGTTGTCTTATTATGTTTAGAGCTTCTTAAAGAATTTTCCCTTGTTGTCCTTTATTATGTGTGTGTGTGTGTGTGTGTGTGTGTGTGTGTGTGTGTGTGTGTGTGTGTGTGTGTGTGTGTGTGTGTGTGTGTGTGAACGTCAGTTACAAGCGGACGTATACGTCCATGGTAAGCTTGTAATTTATAGTTATAGCCAATACTACAGAGGCGCCATCTCTCTCATCTTAGGGATTTCACACACAACAACAACAACAACAACAACAACAACAACAACACGCACGCACGCACGCACGCACAGCGCATGCACAATAACAGAGAGAGAGAGAGAGAGAGAGAGAGAGAGAGAGAGAGAAAGAGAGAGAGAGAGAAAGAGAGAGAGACAGACAGAGAGAAGGACAGACAGACAGACAGACAGACAGACAGAGACAGAGAGACAGAGACAGACAGACAGAGAGAGAGAGAGGTCACATCCTAA
>JADBJO010023197.1:15000-26873 GCA_016801955.1 Conus betulinus
CTTTATTTGTAACATGTTACCAGTCAACAGTTCAAGCATCTTGTTGTCAAAGCATGACAAGGCTGCAACCCTGAGCAGGTGTCCTTGGTAAGCTTACAGTTTATAGTTTGTCCTGTACTCTGCATGTATGAGTCCTTGGCGGTAACTAACCCCTTCTCTTTTTAAATTTTACAGTTCATAATTTTAGCTCACCCTAGAAAAGCCCTGCCTCCAGTTCTCCTCCCCCACGGTTCTCAGGCAAACATGGGGGGGGGGGGGGGGGGGGGGGGGGGGGGGGGGGGGGGGGGGGGGGGGGGGGGGGGGTGTTAAGGGAGGAAAGTCGCATCCTGACAACAAGTCTGATTATACAAAAGAAGTTTAGATCCTGAAAACGAAGAAAACATCAAAAGCAAATCTAAAATGGTTACAAGGCTGCCAACATCCTTACGGCCAGTAAAACAAGAGAGCGCCAGGTATCTCCCTCCATTTCTAACTCTCAGATTTTGTTTGTAAGGGTCAAGAAAAATACTGAACTTCACTCTTGGCTTCTCCAGGTAATGACATGCACGGCCACAAACTTTGCACAACGACAATTATCAGCCTGGCCTTCAGTGAGTTGCCCTGCATCGAGGTATCACAGCATGCAGATGCTGTAAATCAGCTATTTACGTTATCAGTAATATTTTCATGATACAAACTGAACCTCTACTCAATTTTGAATATATAATGTTAGCGCACCTCCCCCCCCCAAAAAAAAACCCCAAAAAAAACAAAAAAAAAAAAAGGGGGGGGGGGGGGGGGGGGGGGCAAACGAATCACAAGACAAAATCAGGACGCCTATCTTGCGCTGAAGTGGATAAAAATGAATGATTGCTGGTTCATTTTCAATATCCTGATTGTTTTGTTTCATGCCTGAAGGAGTCCTATGAGGACAAAACGCATCATGCTATGTCTCGTGACTTGTTTGTCCCCCTTTTTTTTTGAGGTGCGCTAACATAAATATCTAATATTTGTACAGATTTTCGCCTGAAATCGCCTCACTTTGCAATTAGCTCTAACTTTTCTCAAAATCTGGGACCACTTACCCCTTTACGTTTTCATAAAATAGAACTTAAATGATATTTTACCCATCTACCACGACAAATGTTATCTCACAGTTAATCAAGATGCGTATTTAATGCAGTTTCTTCCTGAGACACGTATAGATATACATCTTACACATACAGACAACCACTGTCATACATATCACTATATAGCCTTTCATAAAACATTCTCAAATTCCGTGTTCTTGTCTCCCATGCCTTGCCTTTGAAGCCCAGTGAATGGTTGTATTCGCTTTGTCTAGCGTGCTGTGCAGCATCAGGAGTGGGGAATGGGTTGTGCTCTGCATAGTAAGGAGATGCTGGGCCTGCAACACTGCACCATTTGTTCGGCTTTTCCTTTCCTATGTCCCGCACGTGTCAGGTGGACATAAATACCCACCCTCTCTCTCTCTCTCTCTCTCTCTCTCTCTCTCTCTCTCTCTCTCTCTCTCTCTCTCTCTCTCTCCTCCTGTGTCCCAGTCCAATTGCAATAAGTCTGGGATAAGAAATTCACCCAGTTCCGGGAAGGAGGAAATGACAATGTAAAGTAAGGGAAAGTGAATACAAAGAAAGGATGGAGAACAGGAGAGAAAGATCATGTTGCTTATAGCCCAGGTGACTGCAAAAGGCCATTACAGGGCTGTCACCACAATTAAGTTAACTCCAGCACATCAACAGACACACACACACACACACACACACACACACACACACACACACACCTCATGCGAAAGCACCACAGAACACCATCTATATGACTCAGGCTTCAGTACATGCTGTGTCGTCTCTAACGGGTGGTCTGTCGACAGCCCAAAAGTGATCCTTCCCTGTAGAGTGCTCGGAAGAGAAATGTGACAGAAATGAGCAAAACAATGTAATGGTGTACGACGGGGTGTAGGAATGAAAGTTCCAGGCAGAAATGACTGTGACAGTGCACAGAAAGTGGAACAGCTTGGAGTACGATAGGGAGAGGGATATATAATCTTTTTTACCACCTACTCGCGCGCTGGCCGAACTGTAATATCATACTCCTATTATTTTGATTCTGTCATTTCGTACAGCAGTTTTTTTTCCTCTCTCCTTCTCTCTATCTGGCAGATAATGATCGGATATTTCAGCATTGACCCACTTTCTTAGAGAAAATGCTACTACATAGCTGCTATGACTCTTGTGTGTATGTGCGTGTGTGCGTGCATGCGTGCGTGCGTGTGTGCTTGTGTGTGTGTGTGTGTGTGTGTGTGTGTGTGTGTGTGCGTGTGCGTGTGTGTTTGTGTGGTGTGTAAGAGCGTGACAGTGTGTGTGTGTGTGTGTGTATGCATGCGTGCGTGCGTGCGTGTGTGCCTTCGTGCGTGCGTTCGTGCAAGCGTGCGTATGTATGTGTGTACGATTACGCGATTAATATCAGCTTGAAGGACTTTCTCCACATTCAGCAGAGTCTGTGCTTTCCACACGGATCGCCACCTTGTTGAGGTCGAGCAAACCCAAACATCGCAGCAGCCTCTACTGCAACGCTAACCAGCAGAAACGGAAGGGAAGATCCCAGACAATGACCAATCCTTGGTCCTCCGAGAGCAGGCGACCCAATCCTGCAGACTGTACCCGACAGTTGCAGTAGTAGTCCTATTGCAGTAGCAGCCCTATGTCCCATTTGAAGAACGTCAAATGAACTAGCTGAAACACATGAGATCGAACTCCTAGTGTATAATTTTGCAGCCATGCAAGACATACAAGAAATAACGTTAAGTTAGGTAAACAAGAGCTGTGTTTTCGTTCAATTATGATCATCACCATTGTTATCATCAACATTTTGCTGTTTCCCTTTCAATGACCTCTCAGGACCATTACTGCTACTCTGCTCACTCCACCTCCTGCACGCGTAGCACAACCCATGAGAATCCTTCTAGACTGACCAGAAATCTTAACGTCCTTCCCACGTGTAATTCTGCAAAGAAGGTACCGCACCCAAGATGCCCATTCAGTGCGTACGGCGTTAAAGAGGCAGTGAACTAACCGCGCTGCAAAGAACCAGACTCTGGTGGGGATTGGGAGCCAGGCAAACAAATCAAGGAGTGGAGAGGGACCCCTTTCAGTCTCTGACGGGCATAGAGTCACAGCTGTCAGAGGACTGACGGCTCCTTTTGAGGTGGCCAGCGTGCAGTCAGACAGCTTTCCCACTTTTTGCTTCCCCTTCATATTTCTACACTGCAAGAGAGAGAGAGAGAGAGAGAGAGAGAGAGGTGGGGAGAAGTGAAGAGAGAGAGAGACACACAGAGAGGTGGGGGAGAGAGAGGGGGTGAGAGATTTGAGAGAGAGAGAGAGAGAGAGAGAGAGAGAGAGAGAGAGAGAGGCAAGCAGACAGACAGGCAGGCAGAGACAGACACAGAGAAATGGAGTGAGGAAGGGGGAGGGGGGGGGGAGACAGACAGACAGACACAGAAGAATAGTGTGAGGGAGGATGGAAGGGAGGAAGGGCCAATGTTTGTGTCTGCATATTCAAAGGTCACAAGATATTCTGGGAGATGGTTTAGAAGTTGGCAATCGATATCATCAATGCCCGTAGCATGATTGGTTCAGACCAGCAGAGCTGATTTCAGTTCGTTTAGTGAAAATGGCAGATTGTAGGCCTCAGGACTGTCAGAAGAAACGTTTACTCGGAATTTTTTCTTTCAGTTGTTTGCTTTTCAAAACAGCAACAGATTAATTTGTGGCGATGACTTTTTTGTTCATAAAGGAGGTCAGTACATTGGCAAGCAAAAGCATGTTTGTTGGTACTCAGCGAATCTGTGCATAACAGATGATGAATGGAAAGACGGGTCTTGTTCCCTTTATTGACTTTTTTTTGACAATTTTCTACGCTTTGTCTTTGGGTGTGATTTTTGCGTCAGCTCGGAGCAGAAGAATCTCCAAGAGACGTTTACGTAGTCTACTTGTCTGGCTGATGGGTTTTGATGGGCTCAAGCGCAAGGCCCTCATGATCTGAGATACATGCTATGCTGAGACTGTTTGCCTTTATTTGTAACATGTTACCAGTCAACAGTTCAAGCATCTTGTTTTCAAAGCATGACAAGGCTGCGACCCTGAGCAGGTGTCCATGATAAGCTTACAGTTTATAGTTTGTCCTGTACTCTGTATGTATGAGTCCTTGGCGATACCCAACCCCTCTCTTTTAAATTTTACAGTTCATAATTTTAGCTCATCCTAGAAAAGCCCTGCCTCCAGTTTTCCTCCCCCACGGTTCTCAGGCAAACACGGAGGGAGGGGGAGGGGTGTTAAGGGGGGAAAGTCGCATCCTGAACAAGTCTGATTATACAAAAAGAAGATTAGATCCTGAAAACGAAGAAAACATCAAAAGCCAATCTAAAATGGTTACAAGGCTGCCAACATCCTTACGGACAGTAAAACACAGAGAGCGCCAGGTATCTCCCTCCATTTCTAACTCTCAGATTTTGTTTGTAAGGGTCAAGAAAATGCTGAACTTCACTCTTGGCTTCTCCAACTAATGACATGCACGGCCACAAACTTTGCACAACGACAATTATCAGCCTGGCCTTCCAAGGGTTGCCCCTGCATCGAGGTATCACAACATGTAGAGGCTGTAAATCAGCTATTTACTTTATCAGTAATATTTTCATGATACAAAACTGAACCTCTACTCAAATTTGAATATAAATGTTAGCGCACCCCCCCCCCCCCCCCCCCACACAAAAAAAGGGGGGGGGGGGGGGACAAACGAATCACAAGACAAAAATCAGGACGCCTATCTTGCGCTGAAGTGGATAAAAATGAATGATTGCTGGTTCATTTTCATATCCTGAGTGTTTTTGTTTCTTGCCTGAAGGAGACCTATGAGGACAAAATGCGTCATGCTATGTCTCGTGACTTGTTTGTCCACTTTTTTTTTTTTGAGGTGCGTTAACATCAATATCTAATATTTGTACAGATTTTCGCCTGAAATGGCCTCACTTTGCAACTAGCTCTAACTTTTCTCAAAATCTGTGACCACTTACCCCTTTACGTTTTCGTAAAAGAGAAGTTAAATAATATTTTACCTCACTACCGCAACAAATGTTACCCCACTGTTAATCAAGATGCGTATTTAATAGTTTCTTTCAGAGTCGCGTATAGATATCCATCTTACACATACAGACAACCACTGTCATATGTATTGCTATATAGTGGCCTTTCACAAACCATTCTCAAATTCCGTGCTCATGTTTCCCATGCCTTGCCTTTGAAGCCCAGTGAATGGTGTATTCGCTTTGTCTAGCGTGCTGCGCAGCATCAGGAGTGGGGAATGGGTTATGCTCTGCATAGTAAGGAGATGCAGGGCCTGCAACACTGCACCATTTGTTCAGCTTTTCCTTTCCTATATCCCACACGTGTCAGGTGGGCATAAATACCCACCCTCTCTCTCTCTCCTCTCTCTCTCTCTCTCTCTCTCTCTCTCTCTCTCTCTCTCTCCTGTGTCCCAGTCCAATTGCAATAAGTCTGGGATAAGAAATTCACCCAGTTCCGGGAAGGAGGAAATGACAATGTAAAGTAAGGGAAAGTGAATACAAAGAAAGGATGGAGAACAGGAGAGAAAGATCATGTTGCTTATAGCCCAGGTGACTGCAAAAGACCATTACAGGGCTGTCACCACAATTAAGTTAACTCAAGCACATCAACAGACACACACACACAACACACACACACACACACACACACCTCTCATGCGAAAGCACCACAGAACACCATCTATATGACTCAGGCTTCAGTACACATGCTGTGTCTTCTCTAACGGGTGGTCTGGCCACAGCCCGAAAGTGATCCCTCCCTGCAGAGTGCTCGGAAGAGAAATGTGACAGAAACGAGCAAAACAATGTAATGGTGTACGACGGAGTGTAGGAATGAAAAGTTCCGGGCAGTAATAACTGTGACAGTGCACAGAAAGTGGAACAGCTTGGAGTACGATAGGGAGAGGGATATATAATCTTTTTTACAACCTACTCGCGCGCTGGCCAAACTGTCTTATCATACTCCTATTATTTTGATTCTGTCATTTCGTACAGCAGTTTTTTCCTCTCTCCTTCTCTCTCTGTCTGGCAGATAATGATCGGATATTTCAGCATTGACCCACTTTCTTAGACAAAATGCTACTACATAGCTGCTATGACTCTTGGTGCGTGCGTGTGTGCGTGTGTGTGTGTGTGTGTGTGGTGTGTGTGTGTGTGGTGTGTGTGTGTGTGTGTGTGTGTGTGTGTGTGTGTTGTGTGTGTGATAAGAGCGTGACAGTGTGTGTGTGTGTGTGTGTGTGTGTGTGTGTGTGTGTGTGTGTGTGTGTATGCATGCGTGCGTGCGTGCGTCTGTGCCTTCGTGCGTGCGTTCGTGCGAGCGTGCGTATGTATCTGTGTACCATTACGCGATTAATAACAGTTTGAAGGACTTTCACCACATTCAGCAGACTCTGTGCTTTTCCCAATTGGATCGCCACCTTGTGAGGTCGAGCAACCCAAAACATCGCAGCAGCCTCTACTGCAACGCTAACCAGCAGAAACGGAAGGGAAGATCCCAGACAATGACCAATCCTTGATCCTCCGAGAGCAGGCGACCCAATCCTGCAGACTGTACCTGACAGTTTGCAGTGGGTAGTCTTATTGCAGTAGCAGCCCTATGTCCCATTTGAAGAACGTCAAATGAATAGCTGAAACACATGAGATCGAACTCCTAGTGTATAATCATGCAAGACATACGAGAAATAACGTTATGTTAGGTAAACAAGAGCTGTGTTTTCGTTCAATTATGATCATCACCATTGTTATCATCAACATTTTGCTGTTTCCCTTTCAATGACCTCTATCAGGACCATTACTGCTACTCTGCTCACTCCACCTCCTGCACGCGTAGCACAACCCATGAGAATCCTTCCAGACTGACCAGAAATCTTAACGACCTTCCCACGTGTAATTCTGCAAAGAAGGTACCGCACCCAAGATGCCCCATTCAGTGCGTATGGCGTTAAAGAGGCAGGAACTAACTAAACCGCGCTGCAAAGAACCAGACTCCGGTGGGGATTGGGAGCGAGGCAAACAAATCAAGGAGTGGAGAGGGACCCCTTTCAGTCTCTGACGGGCATACAGTCACAGATGTCAGAGGACTGACGGCTCCTTTTTGAGGTGGCCAGCATGCAGTCAGACAGCTTTCCCACTTTCTGCTTCCCCTTCATATTTCTGCACTGCCTTGCCAGAGAGAGAGAGAGAGAGGAGAGAGAGGAGATGAGAGAGAGGAGAGAGAGGAGAGAGAGTGGGGAGAAGTTGAGGAGAGAGAGAGACACACAGAGAGGTGGGGAGAGAGAGGGGGGGGTGAGAGATTTGAGAGAGGAGAGAGGAGAGAGAGAGGAGAGAGAGAGAGAGAGAGGCAAGCAGACAGACAGGCAGGCAGAGACAGACACAGAGAAATGGAGATCCGGAGGAGGGGGGGGGGGGGGGGAGTGACAGACAGACAGACACAGAATAATAGTGTGAGGGAGGATGGAAGGGAGGAAGGGCCAATGTTTGTGTCTGCATATTCAAAGGTCACAAGATATTCTGGGAGATGTTTTAGAAGTTGGCAATCGATATCATCAATGCCCGTAGCATGATTGGTTCTGACCAGCAGAGCTGATTGCAGTTCGTTTAGTGAAAATGGCAGATTGTAGGCCTCAGGACTGTCAGAAGAAACGTTTTACTCGGAATTTTTTCTTTCAGTTGTTTGCTTTTCAAAACAGCGACAGATTAATTTGTGGCGATGACTTTTGTTCAAATAAAGGAGGTCAGTACATTGGCAAAAGCATGTTTGTTGGTACTCAGCGAATCTGTGCATAACAGATGATGAATGGAAGACGGGTCTTGTTCCCTTTATTCACTTTTTTTTTGGCAATTTTCTACGCTTTGTCTTTGGGTGTGATTTTTGCGTCAGCTCGGAGCAGAAGAATCTCCAAGACTGACGTTTACGTAGTCTACTTGTCTGGCTGATGGGTTTTGATGGGCTCAAGCGCAAGGCCCTCATGATCTGAGATACATGCTATGTGCTGAGACTGTTTGCCTTTATTTGTAACATGTTACCAGTCAACAGTTCAAGCATCTTGTTTTCAAAGCATGACAAGGCTGCGACCCTGAGCAGGTGTCCTTGGTAAGCTTACAGTTTATAGTTTGTCCTGTACTCTGCTGCATGTATGAGTCCTTGGCGGTAACTAACCCCTTCTCTTTTTAAATTTTACAGTTCATAATTTTAGCTCATCCTAGAAAAGCCCTGCCTCCAGTTTCTCCTCCCCCACGGTTCTCAGGCAAACATGGGGGGGAGGGGGGGGGGGGGGGGGGGGGAGGGGGGGTGTTAAGGGAGGAAAGTCGCATCCTGAACAAGTCTGATTATACAAAAAGAAGTTCAGATCCTGAAAACGAAGAGAACATCATCAAAAGCAAATCTAAAATGGTTACAAGGCTGCCAACATCCTTACGGCCAGTTTAAAACAAGAGAGCGCCAGGTATCTCCCTCCATTTCTAACTCTCAGATTTTGTTTGTAAGGGTAAAGAAAAATGCTGAACTTCACTCTTGGCTTCTCCAGGTAATGACATGCACGGCCACAAACTTTGCACAACGACAATTATCAGCCTGGCCTTCAATGAGTTGCCCTGCATCGAGGTATCACAACATGCAGATGCTGTAAATCAGCTATTTACTTTATCAGTAATATTTTCATGATACAAACTGAACCTCTACTCAAATTTTGAATATAAATGTTAGCGCACCCCCCCCCCCCCCCCAAAAAAAAAAAAAAAAAAAAAAAAAAAAAAAAGGGGGTGGGGGGGGGGGGAAACGAATCACAAGACAAAATCAGGACGCCTATCTTGCGCTGAAGTGGATAAAAAAGAATGATTGCTGGTTCATTTTCATTATCCTGATTGTTTTGTTTCTTGCCTGAGGGAGACCTATGAGGACAAAACGCGTCATGCTATGTCTCGTGACTTGTTTGTCCACTTTTTTTTTTTTTTTTTGAGGGTGCGCTAACATCAATATCTAATATTTGGACAGATTTTCGCCCTGAAATCGCCTCACTTTGCAACTAGCTCTAAACTTTTTTTCTCAAATCTGGGACCACTTACCCCTTTATGTTTTCGTAAATTAGAAGTTAAATGATATTTTTACCTCAATACCGCAACAAATGTTACCTCACGGTTAATCAAAATGCGTATTTAATGCAGTTTTTTCCCAGAGACACATATAGATATCCATCTTATACATACAGACAACCGCTGTCATAAATATCGCTATATAGCCTTTCACAAACCATTCTCAAATTCCGTGTTCATGACCCCCACCCCTTGCCTTTGAAGCCCAGTGAATGGCGTATTCGCTTTGTCTAGCGTGTTGCGCAGCATCAGGGGCGGATTGTGCTCGGCATATTAAGGACACGCTGGGCCTGCAACACTGCACCATTTGTTCAGCTTTTCCCTTCCTATTCCCCCGAACGTGTCAGGTTGGCAGAAATACCCCCCCCCCCCCCCCCTTCTCTCTCTCTCTCTCTCTCTGTCTCTGTCTCTCTCTCTCTCTGTCTCTCTCTGTCTGCCCGTCTGTCTCTTACTCACTTACTGTCTCTCTCTGTCTCTGTCTGTCTGTCTGTCTCTCTATGTCTCTCTCTCTCTCTCTCTCTCTCTCTCTCTCTCTCTCTCTCTCTCTCTCTGCCCGTCTGTCTCTTACTCACTTACTCTGTCTATCTCTGTCTCTCTCTGTTTCTGTTGTCTGTCTGTCTGTCTGTCTGGTCTGTCTGTCTCTCTCTCTCTCTCTCTCTCTCTCCTCTCTCTCTCTCTCTCTCTCTCTCTCTCCAGCGTCCCGGTCTAATTGCAATAAATCTGGGATAAGAAATCCACCCAGTGCCGGGAGGGAGGAAATGACAATGTAAAGTAAGGGAAAGTGAATACAAAGAAAGGATGGAGAACGGGGGACAAAGATCATGTTCCCTACAGTCCAGGTGACTGCAAAAGGCTGTATCAGGGCTGTCGCCACAATTAACTTAACTCAAGTCACATCAACACACAACACACACACACACACACACACACACGCACACGCACACACACGCGCACGCGCGCGCGCGCACACAGACACACACACACACACACACACACACACACACACACTCTCTCTCTCTCTCTCTCTCTCTCTCTCTCTCTCTCTCTCTCTCTCATTTAAACACTTTTCTGAATACTCACCGGGGTAGTGCCGACTGAAGAGCTGCCAGCTGGCGCTTCATTCACTCGTTTCCCGTGTCATCCAGTCAATATCGTTCACAATCGTTAATTCAATTTCCTTACTCCCTTCATTCCTTCATTTCTCATGCAAGGCGCACGCTATGTGTAACGTGTCATCCATACCAACGGCCGAGCCGGCCTTCTCTTCCGAACGTTGGTGGCGGGATTTACGTGTGTGCAAGATGTGTATGCATGCGTTCACTCACGGAACCGCGCTTTATAGTCTCATTCAAAGGACTTATGGGAAACGGAGTCAGAACCAATGTTAACTCCGAGGGGAAAAATCCTCCTGTACCGAAACGGCCTGCGGGGGAGGTTCGAACCCGCAACCCCAGGATCACCAAGTTTACGAGTCCGGCGCTCTACCATTCAGCTATTCCGGTCCCCCAGAATAGACATTGAGCTATTCCAGCCCCTGGAATAGACATTTCCGCCCATTATATGTTCTTCCTTTCTTTACTCCGTCCTTCGTCCATTAGCCTTCTCTCCCTTTCTTTAAGCTCCTACCTTCCATTACGTTTTTCCTGGTTGGTGTGACAATGTCTTCCTCCCATACAGTTCTACTTTCCTTACGTCCCCTTGCTATATCCCATTCCCAGTCCTTTCTAGCATCTCCTCCCGTCAGTCACTTTCTTACTGGCATCACATACCTTGTGTTCCACACGTTGTTCCTTGACATGTCCTTCCCTTTCCTTACCATCGCCTGCTTCTTCTATACGCCGTTGTGTATTTTTCTTTCCTTTCGTTACATTAACACCCCCACCCCCACCCCCCTGTCTACTTTCTGCTTCCTTCCCTTACATTTCTGAATTAGAACAACATTTTCTTTTATCTGATCTCCGATTTTATGGAAGACAGGTTTTAAAGGAAATTCCGAAGAGTATTCAGAAAGTGTTTCAATGACTCTGTGTGTGTGTGTGTGTGTGTGTGTGTGTGTGTGTGTGTGTGTGTGTGTGTGTGTGTGTGCGTGCCTTGCTACCATCTCAGATTTGCTTTCGATGTTTACTTCGTTTCCAGGATGGGAACTTTTTTTTTTTGATAATCGGACTTGTTCAGGATGTGACTTTTCTTCCCCTGTGTCTGCCTGAAAAACCGTGGGGGAGGAGGGGGGAGGCAGGGCTTTTCTAGGATGAGCTAAAACTATAAACTGTAAATTTTAGAACGAAAAGGGGTTAGTTACCTCCAAAGACACAGACAAACAGAGGGCAGCACAAGACACAATGCATTTCCACCTCTTGGGTCTTCTTCATGCGAAAACAAATACCATTTAGGACAGTGAAAACGAAGAACGAGAAACCATTTATCTCCTCTTGATCGCCTCACGATCGTGAAGACCCAAAGGACATGCATTTGTCTTGTCCTGTACTATTTGTCTGTGTCCTTGGTGGTAATTAACCCCTTCTTTTTTTTTTCTAAATTTGTTTCATTTTTCCGCCCTCAGTCTCTCCGTTTTGAAGCGATTCCAAGGAGGTTACACAACCGAGCGAGGAGAAGGGCGGAAGAGGAGGAAAAATCGGGGGTTAGGGGGGGGGGAATCACAGAAAGA
>JADBJO010023198.1:0-7500 GCA_016801955.1 Conus betulinus
TTTGTTTTCGTTCCTGTTTTTAAAGGTCACAAAAAGTAGACCTCAAAAAGCACCGACCACACGATACTGGAACACAAGCCCACGCAATAATAGCTCAGGACAGATATACCTTGTTCCTACTGTACGTCAGCCTATTTCGAGTGCCACAGAGGGTTTAATACATCTTCGAATGTCTGTCGGCTGTCTGTCTGTCTGTCTGTCTGTCGTGTGTGACGTATGTCTCTCCGTCGGTTGTGTCTACCTGTCCGTCTGTCGGATGTAGTCTATGACTATTGTCTCTGTTCGGTACACAAATCTGTGTCTGTATGCCTCTGCCTCTCTCTAATCTCTCTATCTCTCATCCTCATCTCTCTCTCTCTCTCTGTCCGGTCGGGGCACGCTATCTCTGACTAGTTAGGAATGTAAACGCCATTCTGGTATGTCTTGGTTATGCCAGTCTCTCTCTCTCTCTCTCTATCTCTCTCTCGCTCTCTCCTCTCTCTCTTCCCCTCTTCCCAACTCTCTCTCTCTCTCTCTCTCTCTATCTCCTCTACTCTCTCTCTCTCTCCGTACGGTCACCCTATCTGTTCGTCTGCCTGTCTGCCAGTGCTGTCTGTTCTGTCTCTACCAAGGTAAATTCTCTCTCTCCTCTCTCTCTCTCTCTCTACTCTCTCTCTCTCTCTCTCTCTCCCCAAAACTTGTCATGTCTCTCTCCTCTCTCTCTCTCTCTCTCTCTCTCTCTCTCTCTCTCTCTCTCTCTCTCATCTCTCGTCATCAATGTATGAACACATGGTAGTTACAGCATTTCCATCCGGTTAGTAAAGTTCTCTGCCAAGCCGTAGTTTTAAATTGTCTGTGGACATTGGGAGAGCAGTGTGCAGGCTGTATTTGCTGAAAGGAGACAGGTATTTGTTTTCATCAACAACCTGTTTCAGTCAAAAAACACCCTGTAACACACCTCTTTATTGACGTGGGTGGAGGGGGGCGCCGCTTTGTGTGTGTGGTGTGTGTGGTGTGTGTGGTGTGGTGTGTGTGTGTGTGTGTGTGTGTGTGTGGCGTGTGTGCGTGACGTGGCGTTGTGTGTGTGTGTGTGTGTGTGTGTGTGATTGTGTGTGTGTGTCTCTCTTGAGTGAGTGCTCTCTCTCGATAATCTCTCTCTCTCTCTCTCTGTCTCTGCACATCCGTTTATCTGTCTGTCTGTCTGTCTATCTATCTATCTACCTGTCTAACTACCTATCTGTCGATATACATGCCTATCTGTCTATCTGTCTGTCTATCTATCTCTCTATCTATCTATCATCTATCTATCTATCTATCTATCTATCTATGTGGGTGTGTGGTGTGGGTGTGCGTGCGTGCTTGCGTGCATTACATGCTCGCGCATGTGTGTGTGGTGTGTGTTGTGTGCTGGTCAGGAAGGTAATGTATTAATCCGCACATCCTCATGTAACGGCTTGCTCACGTGCCGACCTTCTCCTGCACGAGAGATGAAAATGTTAGGATAAGGACTAAAGACTACGGAATTGAAACACCCGTGAAAAGGCCTCTCTTTGTTGCTGGTTTACGCTTGTCAAGGTTTAGTTTGTCTACCCTCATGCCTGGGGGTCACGTTTTGCTTAGACGCAGCTGTTTATATTGGAACGCCCGGGCTGAGCGGCCACACTGTTAGGGTTTGTTTCCAATGTTTTCGCCATCTCCCTTCTTTTCAGTAATACACACTTCGAGCTCTCTCTCTCTCTCTTTGCGTCGGCAGGCCTACTCCACTGAAATCATCATTTAACGGGCGTGATGCGCGAACACTCACTCAACCAGCAAAACATAACAACTGCACGCGCTTTTCACATCGTACGCGGTTTGGGGGGGGGCCCTTGACAGTTTAGCTCACACCAACCCAGTTAAAATAGTGCATATGTGCTGCCTTGTCGTGTTGTGCTCGCGGTTGTCGTGAGGCCTCAATAGTTCTTTTCCTTAACAGACCGTTCTGGATGAAAGATCATCAAGGGAAGATAATGCTCATGTGTCCTTTTCATAATAGAATTAACGTTCTGATTTTGAGTCACGCAAATAGATCTCAAGGGACAAAAGGAATCGATTTGATTCGCACTTTAGGATATCGACGGAATGTTTGACTGTGCACATTACAGGCGCACCATTTCACATCCATGTTTAACATATTCTCTCTCTGATTGAGCTGTTGCTCCAAGACTTGCTCAGAGCAGCAGCAGCATTTGTCCCATGAAAAACGGGTGGTATCACGCCTTCGCTGGAAAGCGAGCTCTGAACACAGATTACCTCCCTTGCAGATTTCTGAACAAGGTCTGTAAACCTGTAGCTCCACCTGTCCACATCATGTGTCGTACTCTTGCCTGAGACTTCAAAACCCGTAGTTCAAACTGTTGAAGGGTATCATTATAGGAATATAGTGTAGCAAGGAAAATGAAACACACGGTTATTGTAAGAAAAACGATAGCAGCACAAACAAGACGTGTTCATTATCTTGACGCAGTGTTAACTAAAATTTCTACAAAACAGACTCGTTTGCTTGGACGAAAAAAAAATCGCAGTGAATATCACATGTTTACAAAGCAAAAAAAAAAAAAAAAAAAAAAAGGTGGGGGGTGGTGGGTGGGGGAGGGGGGCGAGTGGAGGGAGCAGATTTTGGGCACATGCACTTCTCAACCACCTATGAGTGATTGGGGGTCGTAGAATGATTACATAGGTCTCCTGCATGTCTTTCTGCTCATTTTGGTACGCTTTAGAACATACGACCGAATGAGGCACTGTTCTGTAGGACACACGGACACACACTACTCATCATGTCTTTTGCACATTCAGGTGTGCCATTAGAACATACAACCGAATGAGGCACTGTTCTGTAGGACACACGGACACACACTACTCAGCATGATGCCAAACTTTCAAACAGGAATGAATATGGATTGGCTTGTCTGCAAGAAATGTTTTAATAAAATGGAATCGGAAACCGCTCCTCGTGACGTGTAGTTATGAAGCATAATCATTCAGCACTCGGATATATAATTTCATACACATCATTCCCAGAAAAAGCCATTACCATGTTATACGCCACTAGGGCCCGAATGAGATTTAAATGGCGTTGGAAAATACGTCCTGGGATGTCAAACGCTAGAAAAAGTGGCAGCAGCACTGTTCCTTTTTTTTTTTTTGCTTTCTGCAAATTAATAATGATTGTGTGTGTGTGTGTGTGGTGTGTGTATGTGTGTGTGTGTGTGTGTGTGGTGCGTGTGTGTGGTGTGTGTGGTGCTGGTGTGTGTGTGTGTTGTGGTGTGTGTGTGTGTGTGTGTGTGTGTGTCTTGCGGTGCGTGCGTTGCAGTCTTGCGTGCGGTGCGTGTGTTGTGTGTGTGTGTGGTGTGTGGTGTGTGTGTGTGTGAGGGAGAGAGAGAGAGAGAGATAGAGAGGAGAGACGGAGAGAGAGAGAGTGTTGGTGTGTGTGTGTGTGGTTGTGTGTGTGTTGTGTGTGTGTTGTGTGTCTGTCCCGGTAACACAGGGATTTGTTTTTAAATCTAGAGACCTTATAATCTGGCAGGTCTAGTAAGGTGATGAAATACCGTTCCGATTCATAGGTGCTTTCTCTGCAACGATCAACCCATTGATCGTGTCAACAAATTAATATCATCATCAATGCCAGTTTAATAAACCACATGTTCGTGGGTTTTTTTTTTCCCTCAGAAAATTCCCTTACTTGTATATTCGTTCGTTTAAGAATCAGCTACATAGGTTTAGCAGTTGGTAACTATCAAAATATTTTTTAAAGATAGTAATGACTTCCATGGTATGTCTTCGGTCTTTTTTTTTTTTCTTTGTTCCAGTCAGATCAGTATGTTCGACGGTGCATTCTTCTGTCTTTGTTTATCTCTTGAGTCTGGCATAGCGCTCTATCTCTCGATCTCTCTCTCTCTCTTATCTATCTATCTCTCTCCCTCTATCTCTCTTCTTTCTCTCTATCACTCTGTTGTGTGTGTGCGTGCGCGCGCGCGCGGCGAGTGTTTGTGTGTGTGCGTGTGTGTGGTGTGGTGTGTGTGTGGTGTGTGTGTGTGGGTCCTGCGGTTGTGTCGGGGTGGGTCGTTTAGGGTATGTCTGAGATCTATATGCCTCTATAATGTCTACTGGTATCTAATCTATGTCTGTCCTGTATGTTGTATGTATGTCTCTGTCTGGTCATTCTCTGGATCTGAGCTCTCTTACTCTATCCTAGGAAGATCATGGGTTGTAGGTGTGTTGTGCGTGCAGTGACTCTGCGTGAGTTGTGTTTGGACTGGTGTGTGTGTGTGTGTTGTTTTGTGCGCGCGTGTGTGTGGGTCTGCGAGCTCGTGCGCGCGTGAGTGCGTGCAGTGCTATGAGGCGTGCGTCTGTGTGGTGTGTGGTGGTGTGTGGTGTGTCGTGTGTGTGTGTGTGTGGTTCTGATCGTCTGTGCTTCAGCCACCTTTCTTGGCTGGCCAGAGGAGGATGATGCTAAGGACGTACTTGCAAGCGGACTCCTCCAACTCTGGGGAGGGGTGTAACCGGGCCAGCCAGGCAGCAGGTGTGAGGTGAGTGTGTGTGTGTGTCTGTGGCAGTGCTGAGAAAGTCGAAGCTGGAAGAGGACCTTTAAGGACGAAGAGGAAGAGGGTAAGAAGGATGAGAGGGGAGAGGGACGGGGAGAGAGAACGACGAGAGCAGAGACGGGGGAGAGGAGAGCGTGAGAGGGAGAGGGAGAGTGAGAGAGAGAGGAGCGTGGAGAGAGAGAGAGGGAGAGAGACAGACAGACAGACAGACAGACAGGACAGACAGAAAGTGAGGGTGGGTTGGGTGGGGAAAAGAGAAACAGAAACTAGAGAAAAACAAAGAGAGAGAATAGGTGGGGGGGAAGAGAGCAGAGCACAAGTGGGAGAGAGACGACGAGAAGAGGAACAGAAGAGAAGCAGAAAGACTATAGGTGGGTGTGTAGATTAAGCGAAACAGGAACAAAGAGAGGAGAGAGAGAGAGAGGAGGGAGGAGAACGAGAGGGAGGAGGAGAGAGAGAGAGGAGGAGAGAGAGGAGTAGAGAGAGAGAGAGAGAGTAGACAGAGCGTTAGACCAACAGACAGAGAGGTAGACAGACAGACAGAAGAGAGAGACGAGACAGAGACAGACACAGAGAGACACAGAGAGAGGCGAGAAGTTAGGTAAACGTTTTCGGTCTTAAAAAAAGAGAACCTCTCTTCCATTACATGGTGCTGCAGAGAGAACCAAAAGAGTGTTGGTCAGGTCCACCACCGGGTTTTAAAAGAGACCATCTCTTCCATTACATGGTGCTCTGCTTGAAGACAGAACCCAAAGAGTGTTGGTCAGGTCCCCACCGTGCATCAGACGCAGAATTCACAGAGCTTCTGGACTCGCCGCTAACATCCGTCCCGCCACCACCACACCACGCACCACACCCCACCAACCCCACCACCCCACCGATGCCTTGACCATTTCCTCTCACTCACTCCCTCTTTCACCCAAAAAAAAATCTTTCTGTTTCCCCTTCAAGGTAATAAAAAAAAAACAAAAAAACCTGAAACAACGACAAAAACAAGACAAAAAGAAACGAACAACAACAACAACAACAAAAAGCATAAACAGCAGCTAACAACACCACCAACAAAACCCAAAATGCCAGGTGTTCTGTTGTGATGCTGAGGCCAGTAAGTAAAAAACATAGCCCTGATATCCCCCCTCCCCCCTGCTTCCCTCCCTCCGTCACGTCGTGTCACCAACCACACAGCTCTCTACCCATCATCACCCTCCCATCCCCACCCATCCCAATCCTCCCCCACCCCACCCCCCCCCACCCACCCCCCCCTCGTCCATTAATCCCCTACCGTACCGGCCCCCCCTCCAAAACACGAACGAAACAAAGGGAGCCAGAACCTAGGCTTCAAAATACGATGATTGAATCATCTGCTAGGATCAGAGGACACCTGGAGGAGGAGGAGAACAGGTCCTAATACGCCAATTCCCGATTCACCGCAAACTCTTTGATGGTTCGGCCATTCTCTAGGGCCCGTCCTGAGACTGCGACTGCTGAGTTCGCGTCCACTCTCGCCTGCCCGTCGATGCTGAAGTCTGCTTCGTCTGTTCAGTGTAAAATGATTATCATTCTCCACTTGTTCTTCTTTCGACAGGGCCACATATAATAGTTAGATTCCCGAGTGTGTATTGACGGGAGTGACTTTCTCGCGTATGGAGACCGTTGAGTTCATCTGGCTGGCTGTTTGTCTGTCTGTTTTGGTCTGTCTGTGTCTGTCTGTCTGTCTCTCTCTTTCCCTCTCTCTGTCTCCCTCTCTCTCTCTCTCTCTCTCTCTCTCTCTCTCTCTCTCTCTCTCTCTCTCTCTCTCCAAACGTATTTCATGGCTGATGGAATCTTGCATAAAGGCCTAAAGATAAATGGTTCAGCACAGAAATGGTAGGAATTTCATCTGTACGAAGGCAGCGAACCATGGATGTCTCAGCTGATAAGTCCATACTAATTACTCTAACTTGGAGACTTTAACTCCTAGAAGGTCAAGGTGAGCAGCGAAGATCGCCTGTAAATCATATCAGGCCGATGAACATAGAAGTTTCCACGTGATGCCAGCCGAAGCTTTCGCAATGTAAACCGCCCCCATATTCCCCCTCCATCATGAATGGGACGGTCATTATATATCAGACTAGCTTTTGAAACCATTCGCCCTGTCCATAGCCCGATTAGCTTATTGCGTCCTCCCCGTCCCCCCCCCCCCCCCCCCCCCCCCCCCGTCCAATCTTTCTGTCTCTTCAATGTCAACATTGAACATCCATTTCCAAAAGGAAGGAAACAATACAATTTACAGGGCGCAGGCACACAATAAAATAAAACACACACACACACACACACACACACACACCACACACACACCACACACACATACACACGCACACGAGCACACACCACACCCACAACACACACACACACCCACACACACACACACACAACACACACCACACACACATTCACGCGCGCGCATACACTCGCACACCACACACACACACACACCCACACACACACACACACACACACACACACACACACACACACACTCTTACACCCTCACACATACGCTCGCATGCACGCACATACATAAAGACACGCGCAGAGAGAGAGAGAGAGGAGAGAGATGAGAGAGAGAGAGAGAGGATGAGGAGACGAGAGAGAGAGAGGAGAGAGAGAGAGAGAGAGAACTATGGCTCTTTTTTTTTTCTTTTCTTCTAACTTCTTGTGCCATATACTTTTACTTTTGTGTCTTTTTTTTTATTTTATTTTTCAACGTAAAGGAGGAACTTGAATTTCATTACATGCGATGTAATTGTCTTAAAGTGGGATGAGAGAGCATTAGAAGAAGAGATTGCAAATTTGCTCGAGTTCTTCATTCATTCGTTTGTTTGTTGGTTGGCTCCTCTCTCTCTCTCTCTCTCTCTCTCTCTCTCTCTCTTTCTCTCTTTCTCCTCTCTCTTCTTCT
>JADBJO010023199.1:0-5000 GCA_016801955.1 Conus betulinus
TTGAATTAGCTAGCATTCCTTGGAGTTATGTTTTTCTTGTGGGAAGCAAGCGAAAGTAAGCGTGACACGTACCTGTTTTAGATTCGCCGTATCTTCCGTATTATATATTATTTTCCTTCGTTTCAATTAAATCTACTTGTAGTTTGCCCCCTGTCCGTCCTTGTCTTGACCTGCTTATTAATGTTTTGAAAAAAGGCGTGTACCAGTCTTAAACGTAACTTAATTATCTTTCTTTATTTCTCCAGTTCTTCTCGCTGGGTAGATGTGTTTGGTACAGGGTATATTGGCAACGTTGGAATAGCTTTTTTTTTTTCTTTTTTTTTTTTAGCGATGTTTCCTTGTTTGTCGTGGGTGTGGTCCTTGATGTCATGTCTGCTGGCCGAGTTGGCCTTGTGTCAATAAGCAGCATTCCTTTGGAGTTATATTTTCTTTTGGGAGGCAGAGTTTACCCTGACTTGTTTTACTCGTTTAATTGTTTGACTGTTTCCGCTGCCTTGTTTGCTATTTCGATACGTTTTTAATTTAAATTCGAGTTATTTGTTATTGTTTTTCTTCAAACTTTGTACTTGTCTGACTGTTATTCATAATTTATTATTTAAAAAAAAAGCTAAGCCCAACTCTTGAATATATAATCTAATTGATATTTGCCTCATTTCTAGTGTTCTTGTTGCATGTAGATTGTGCTTGGTTACAGGTTATCAAGGGGAAGCTTGGACCAATCTTTTCTCACGGATGTTTCCCCTTGATGTAGTTAATGTGCTCTTGGATGTCATATAGTCATAATCTCTAGGTGATTCGTTTGTCCGTCAGCAGCAGTCCTTTGGGAGTTATGCTCCCTTGTGGGAAGCAAAGAGTTCCCTCCTTTTGTCTTGTTGCTGTTTAGCAGTGTTCTGGGGGGTGGCCTTATTTCATATTTACTGTCGTTTCAATTACATCATTGTTTTTTTGCCCTATTCTGTTCGTTCCTGTACCTGTCTGGACTTATTTTAACAATTAAAAAAAAAAAAAAAAGCAGCTGTTTTTGCCAAAGTCTTAAATGCAATGCAAGTTAATTTATATTTGTTGTTCCATTTTTTTTCCACTTATTCGTTTTGCGTGTAGGATGGCTTGTGTTGTTACAGGGTATATGGTCCAAGCTTGGAACATCCTCGACTGTTCCTTGTTTCCTTGTGTGATGTGTCTGGGGGGGTGCTGGGTCATTGGGTTAGGAAAATTCGGTGTTCGTAATCATCATTCCTTTAGAGTTGTGTTTTACTTGGGAGCAAGAGCTACCCTCACGTGTTTTATTATTTATTTGTTTACTGATCCCCACCTCAGGTTATATTTACTGTCGTTTCAATTAAAATCGAGGTGTAGTTATATGGTTTTTTTCTTTCTGTTCGTTCCTTTACTTTTGTTTCACTATAGTTTTCAACGGATTATTTTTTAAAAAAAGGCTGTATGTCAACTCTTGATTAGAAATTAAGCCTATATATTATACTTTACGCTATAGTCTCCAGTTTATCCCGTTATAGTCTGTTTGCATGTGTAGATGGTGTTTGGTAAGGGTATATCGGGCACAAGGTTGGAACTATCATTTTTGCGCTCCGGATGTTGTTCCTTGTTTCGTATGTGTGTATCTTGCTCCCATGTCCTGCTAGGCGATTCCGTTGTCGTAATCAGCATTCCTTTGGAGGTAACGTTTTCCCGTGGAAGCAAACTTACAAGAGGGGGCCTTACACTGTTTACTGTTAAGTGTTTCGATCTGCTCGTGATTTCATAACTACTTTCGTTTCACTCAATTAATAGAAGGTATTATGTGCTATCTGTTTTCTAGTTAGGTTCTTGTAACTTGTCTAACGGTATTCAAGTTTTTAAAATAGGCCTTTACAACCAGTTTGAATGGAAGTAAGTCACATTGTTTAGTTTTAATCAGTACTTCCGGCTGTATCAGATTGTTTGGTTACAAGGCATATGGCCACAGCTGTTGGAACATCCTTTCTGAGGGATGTCTCATTTTCCTTGTTGCTTCTGTGTGTGTGCTCGGTGGCTGTTATGTCTGCTTGGCGACTTCGGTGTCGTTGTCGTAATAGCATTCCTTTGGAGTTACGTACGTTTCTTGTGGGAGCAAGACTTACCATACTTGGTTTTGTTTATTGTTTGCTGTTTCTCTTTCTTGATTCTATTTACTTACTTTTCGTTTTTAATTCAATCGGGGTTATTTTATTATTTATTTATTTTTTGGTGTGTTTGCCCTTCGTCCTTTTACTGGGTCCGACTGTAATCAAGTTTGATAGACAACAAACTGTGCAAGACTGAATATAATCTATCATTGTGTCACTTTGTACAATTTTTGGCTCTTTTGTGTAGATGTGTTCGGCACAGGGGCATAGGGAACATCTTTTTTAAGGATGTTTCATTGTTGTCGTGCGTGGCTCTGTGCTGTCATGTCTGCGAGGTGAATTCGATCTTGTTCGAAAGCGAAAGAAGCATTCTGTTGAAGTTCATGATTGTCTTTGTATGGGCAAGAGTTACCCCCGACTGTTGGGTCTTGCTTACTGTTCCCTGTCACTTTTTAATATATATTTTTCGTTTCAATTAAATGATGTACTATTGGTATCTTTGTATTTTTTTTTTTATGTGCCGTCGTCTGTTCTACTTGTGAGTTGCGGACTCAATGTTCAAGTTTTTTTTTGAATAAGGACGCTGTTGCCAGTTTTGAATATAAGAAGAAATATATATTTGTTCATTTTTTCCAGCGTTCTTGGTGATGTTGTGAGATCTGTTGGTGTACAGGGCATATTGGAGAAAGTTGGAACATCCACATGTTTGGGTGAGTGTCTGTTTTCTTGTTGTGTGTTGTGCTCCTCCTATTGCTGTCATATGTCTGTGCAGGCGCATTTTCGGCGTGTCGGTTTGTCGTACCAGCATTCCTGTTTTTTGAGTCATGTTTTCTTGTTGGGAGAAAGAGTTACCTATTGGTTCTTGTTAGTGTAATGTTCCTCCATTATTTGCGTTATTACTTTACGTTTCCAACTACAACCGAGGTATTCTTGGTGTTTTTTTTCTCTGTTTTTTGTTTTTTTGTGTGCGTTCTTACTGCTTTCCGCGAATATATTATAGTTGTCAGAAAGGCTACCTTCCTTGTAATCAGTCTTGAATATCAGTGAATTGTATTTTTGTTCAATTTGTCCAGTTCTTTTTGGTGCTGTTCTTTTTTGTCCGTTAAGTGGTGCGTTACATGTTTGGTCAGGGTTATGGAAAATTTGATTCTTTTCTTGAACCATCCTTGGTGGCTGATGTGTTCCATTGTTTTTTTGTGTTCCTTTCCCCCGTGCTACCCATGATTCACATTTACGTGCCCAGCTTGCGATTCACCTTTTGTAGTACAAGCAGGTATTTCTTTAGCAGTTTTCTTGTGTGGAAAAAAGATTTTTTTATGTTGCCGGCTGTAGTGTTCGCTGGCCACATTTCATTATTTATATTTTGGCGTTAATTGTTAAAATCTGTCAAGTGTATATTTGAATTTGTTTTGTATCTCCTTGTACTTATTGAATACCTATTCAACGTTTGAAAGAAAAAGGTACTGGCTGCAGTCTTCAGTTTTTCCTACTGTTTGCATGTTATAGTCCTGTTTCATTCTGCTCAGGTTGCATGTAGATGTGTTTGGTAGAGCTTGGAAATCCTTTTTTTTTTTTTTTTTTTTTTTTAGAGAGATGATTTGATGAGAGAGATCGTCGGGCTACTTGTTTTGGTTATAGTATCCTGTAGATTGTTCCGTAGGCGATCAGTGTGTCGTAAGCAGCCCTCGTATCCTAGGCAGGTTTTTTAGTATTGTAGGTAGCGGAATTTAACTGCCGTTTTTGGGTTAATAGTTTTTATTGACCACCCTCTGGTCCCCGTATCATTTCAGTATTAATTTTTTGTTCTTCAAATTCTAACCCGCCAGGGCATTTGTATTTGTTTATGTTCCCGTTCTTTTTTGCTCCGTGTCCCGACCATATTAGTTTCACTTTGGTTGAAAAAAGGTTCTTTCTTCTAACCAGTTTTGCACTATCAAGGGAAAGTTAGATTTGTCTCGTTTATTCAGTTCTTTTCAATTTACTTGGGCTACATGGGTGTTGGTGTATCAGGGCGTTTTATTAGCGCTAAGCCTTTGTGAACCATCCTGTTTTGGCGAGGGTTCCGTGTTTGTTGCGCTGTTTGTTGCTCTGGCGTGCTATAGTTGCGTAGGCGTTTCGGTTGTCGGTAAGCAACGCATTCCTTGTAAGTGTTATTCTGTTCTTTGTGGTTAGCAGATCGTTACATTCTAAGAAAAAAAAGCTTTTTGTTTGTCCTGCTACAGTTCTTCACTATGTGCCTCCTTCGTGACGTACATTTTCGTTTCAAACGACAATTAGATGTTATTTGGAGATTCTTCTCGTTTCATTGTGTGGGCTGTCTTCTTGTGTGTGGGGTGTTTGTGTGTATGCTTGCCTTGCTAGTGCTCCTGGCCTATTACATTACTTCTTACGTGCCGGTGTTGTGTATTTAATCTGGTTGGTTTTGTTCAGATATTGGTGTTCGCCTTGTGGGGTGTTGTTTCTTTTCGCAACAATAAAAGCAATAGTATAATTGCGGAAACAAAAACAATCCAAGATCATGCCTTACTTTAGACATTTGTTGTGCTGTGCTACCATGTACAAACTATAATAAATATTGCCCTACTTAATTGGTCTGTGCCTACGTTTATGTATCAAAATCATTATCATTCCTTGTGTGACTTTCCATTTGTTTCGAATTTTTATGTCACAAAACAGTTATTTCCTCTGCAATACTTTTCAATTGTTTGCATGTTCTGTACGGTCTGGTTGTTTCAATCTCTGTGCCACAATCTATATAATCTATGCGCCTTTCATTTTATATAAGAGCATACCCGCCCAAAGTTCTGGCGCTTACTACCTTGTTTAGATTACATTTGGTACCAATTCCTCTATCATACTTTTGTTTGCTTTGTCATATTTAATGTTACAAATCCATTT
>JADBJO010023199.1:10000-26871 GCA_016801955.1 Conus betulinus
TAGTACTCTATTGTCATATTCATGATTTCCTTATTAATTTCATCCACATATTCTTTGTCCTTCAGCAAGGAAGAGTTGTATTTCCAAAAGTATGATTCTTTTCATTTTTACTGAAAATTTCAGATGCAGTGTAACTATTGAGTGGTCAGAACAGTATTCTGGGACAATATCAGCACTATCAAAATGCCAGTATAAATAATCTGATAGTAAGAAAAAGTCCAGTCTGCTTTGCTTCAGTGGGGTTGGCTTTCACCAAGTGTAATGCCAACATTCTGGGTTGCTTTCTCACCAGAATCTGTCAATCCTAGTTCTTCTGTCATATTTTCTAGCATTTTTTCTGGCTCTTGGATTGTTATCAAGTATATAGTTATATCACAATCTATAGCTAGGGTTTAATGCAATATTCCAATCATGAACTGCAATATATATTATATTCTTGTCACTTTTTATGATTTCCTTGAGTGTATTATAAAATGTTGGTTCATCCTTGTTAGACACGTAAACATTCACCGAAATGAAATCTTCTCAAAAGCAGTAAATAGTACCAGTATGAAATTTCCATTTTTATCAGGATGAACTTTAGTTACCTCAAATTCAAAGTCATTTGAAAAGAGAACAGCAACTCCTCTTGAATCTGATTTATAAGAAGCAAACACACATTGATACCCCCATCCTGAGTTTACATATTTTTCTAATTTGTTACTAAAAAAAAAGTGTCTTGCAAACAATATATGGAATTTTTTTCTGCTTCAGATAATGGAAGACATCCCTTCTGTTTTCCATATCACTTAATCCCTGACAATTTAGAGAAGCAATAGTTAAAGTCTCCATTGTTTGACATTGGTTACATATTAGTTATGTAGAATGTATAACTCTAAAAGAAATATAATCGTGGAACCGGATTGTGAACATAGTACACAGTACTGTAGAGAAAACAACATTGAACAATTGCGGAATGCCTCACAACAGACACATGAGATTCTTTTGACATGAAGTGGGAATATCCAAAGAAAAGATGACAACCCTTTACACATTCATAATCTCACCCTCGTACAGAACGGAAAAGACAAGTTAGCACAAACAAGAAAAGAGAAAAAGAAAAAGTAGAAGAAAAAAATGAAAC
The DNA here is from genome assembly GCA_016801955.1 of Conus betulinus. Lineage (NCBI taxonomy): Eukaryota > Metazoa > Mollusca > Gastropoda > Neogastropoda > Conidae > Conus > Conus betulinus. Next base: position 11,124 of record JADBJO010023199.1, read on the forward strand.
TGGGTAAAAAGACCAGATTCTCTCTGACGATCTACGGCGAGCGAGGGGAAAGTGAGCATCATTTTCAAGAGCAACTCCACACGGAGGAAAGAACAGGGCATGAACGTCCACGGTTTTAAATTCATACACAACGTCACTAGAGTGTCATAAAGAATAAAACAGGCAAGGAGTTGAATGGGCCTTGTTTTATCCATGCTTCCTTTTTAGAATTGGACATCAGTTTGTGTGTGTGTGTGCACGCAGGCATGTTTGTGCACACGTGTGCGTGCATGTGGAGGGTGATGAGTGGGTGCGTGGGTAGCTGTGCTTACATGCATGTACGTGCATTAATGCATGTGCGTATGTCTGTGTGCATACGTGTGTGTGCTTATGTATGTGTGTGCGTGTACGCGAGCTTGTGTATGCGTGTATGTGTGTGTGTGTGTGTGTGTATGTGTGCGTGCTGACATATGAGTGTGAGTGTAATCTTTTCGGTGCTCATCTCCTGCCGGGACACTCCCTTTTGGCCCGAAAGCCAACAAAAATGGCCAAGAGGGAACTTGGAGGAGTGACCAAGGGAAAGATGTGAGATGCTGAACAACAAGAGCGCTCTGCCCCGCAGGGAAGAGATCTACGTGCTGTTACGGATGTCCGTGGAAAGGCGGCGATCATTGGTATGTGTGCAGCTACAATGTGTGTGTATACATAGCAAAAAAGGGTGGTTGGGGTGGGGGGGGTGGGAGGTAGGGAGGTGGAAGTAGGCCTGTATGTGTTCCCACTAAAGAGAAATTGTTGTATTACTTCAATACAGATCAAAATGTCTATGACAAGCTCACAATTAATACTGTTGATCAGTTCCAAATTGATCTGACCAGTGTAATAGAAAACATTATCGCCTTCAAAATACAAAAACGTTTATTTTTTGAGAGAAAAAGCCATCAAGTAAATAACATAACTGTTTCTCAAAATACACTTTGTCAAAGACATAAATAATCACAAAAGGTGTACAGGCGCATGCGCGCACTTTTTTTTCCCTTCCCCTTTTTCTTTCGCGTTATTTATGAGTGTGTGTGCGTCCGTTCATGTGCTCATGTGTCTGTGCGTGTACATGTGCCCATGTGCGCACGTGAGCGTCAGTGTTTACCTATGCGCGTATATATAGCATCTGGCACATGTATCTGTGTGTGCCTGATGCATGTGCATCTGTGTGTCTGCTTACCTGCACACACGAGTGTATGTATATGCATGAGTTTATGCATACTTGTGCACATCCAAACAAGTCTAAGCATGTAGCATAATTATGGTTTATACCTTTAAAGATGATTCACATGTTCGCATCATTGACAGTAGTTAAGTAAAATGATAAATGAAATGAAAATACCAAACACAACACACACACACACACTCCTACACCTATAACTGCATCGTGCTCTTGCATCAGTAAGAGAGTGCGGGCGCGTACATTCTTCAGTTCCTCTGTGTATGTGTATGCCTGTGTGCGCGCACATATATGGCCTAGACAGAAGTGAAGCACACACAATATTGGTCAAATTAAGCCACAAACAGGTTTAACATATTACCAGCGGTCATAATATGTCATGACAATCAAACATAATTTCAAACACCTTCCTTACATTGCATAGAATCAACTGTGAATAAAAAAATATACTATGTACATTTCTCCCTTACCACAGACACCATTGTGTACAGTTCAACACATATTCAAGCATGAACTATTTTCTCCATCTGTGATATCTATTTCACCACATTCAATAGTTGAGCAAACCAAGCTGGGTTCTCGATGAGAAAAAAATCTGTCTTGCTGAGAGGGCATACACTGAAAAGCAGGGTGGAGATCACAAAGAGGCTGACACACTTGTTAAAGTATGATGGTGGACTTATAGACAAAGTGAATCAGAGATCCAAAAAAGGTAATGAATAAATTTGTTTTTCTTTTAAACTAAGGTCAATATACAGATATGTGTGTGTGTGTGTGTGTGTGTGTGTGTGTGTGTGTGTGTGTGTGTGCGCCAGTGTGTGCAGGTGCGTGTGCGTGCACCCCATGCGCGCACATGTACATACATATGTAGGACATGTGTGTGTCTCAAATTCATGCAGGACATCTCTGTGTCTCAAAATCGAAAAGCTACCGCCACAAACTTAGCAAATGAGTTTACAATGCCTACATTTTCAAAGGATAAAATACCAAAGAGCTTTTGAGTTTGACTGAAAAAAGGTCTTAGAGGCAGAACAACGATTTCTAAATTTATTATACTCTGGGCATCTAAAAACAAAGTGTTCTTCATCTTCATTTTTTTTTTTTTAAACAGGCACATCATCAAATCACTTTCCGCGCGCATGAACCATCTTTCGTCTTGCTTAAACCCCAGGCTTCTCGACTGAAACTGAGTGAACCTATCCGTAAAACGCTTACAAGAAACTGATGTGAGATAGTTCTCAGCTTGAAAAAGATCTTGAAATGAATGATAAAACTCATACTTGTCACCTTCCTCCAAGTTACTATGCCAATGAATGATAAAACTTGTACTTGTCACCTTCTTCCAAGTTACTATGCCAATGAATGATAAAACTCATACTTGTCACCTTCTTCCAAGTTACTATGCAATTGTGCATATGGCAAGCAATCAGCCTATCTTTTGACTCTGCAAAAAAACTGACTTCATCACCAACTGTCTGAGTCATCCATACAATGCCAAATCCATTTATAGACATAGAACTCTCTTTATTTCAAATGCCCAGTTCTGACGACCTGATTCTAATTGAGTTTAGTAGCATGCAATATGCTTGTTTATTTTCCTTTGACATTGGTATTTCAACAGTCGCAACCAATACTTCAAACATTTGACAACAGTTCTAACATATCAAGGAAATCGACCAGTTTCATCCTGATGCATTTTATTTGAGGTATGTAAAGGTACATTAAGGAACCGTTCGATAGCAAAGTACGCACACTTTCCATTTGCTCATTTACATAAATGCTACAAACTTCTGCACCATATGTTAAAAAAGGCTAGATTTGTGTGTCAAACAGTTTCCAAAACAATGAAGGATCAAAGAGAGAGAGAGAGAGAGAGAGAGAGAAAAGAGAGAGAGAGAGAGAGAGAGAGAGAGAGAGAGAGAGAGAGAGAGAGAGACAGACAGACAGACAGTGACGCGGAACAGAGAGATCATAAGGAGCAGTGGCAAAGTCAACAGCAAAGGCAAGAATTCAATATCATGCATCACATTCCATCAAATGCAGGTATGTGGCAAACACAGCACCAAAAAGCAGAACAACATGGTAAATCTTGACAGAGCATGTGAACACAAGGACACTGACTGTCATCCTTTTTAGCCTTGATAGAGCACGTGAACACAAGGACACTGACTGTCCTGTTTAGCCTTGATAGAGCATGTGAACACAAGGACACTGACTGTCATCCTTTTTAGCCTTGACAGAGCATGTGAACACAACACAAGGATACTGACTGTCATCCTTTTTAGCCAGTGTGCACACATTCAGTCCAGAGCTTTCCGCAGTCCTTTCCCACACCACTAAAGAACATTGCCAAATCAGGAGAATGAGCAATCGGTTTGTTTCCGAAGCTGTGCCCTTTTCATATCTTTTCTCTCTCTTTGATGAGAGGCGCGTTTTTTTACCATCTTTGTCGGCCTAACTACTCGAAGCAATGAAATGAAAAGAGTTTCTTTGCCCCATTGCACCCACTCTTCATCATGTTATTCTCTATTCAGCGATGGGAAGTGGAACAAGAGATTCTACGCAGCGTGCTTTCGCTGCTTGCCTGTTTGTACAGTCGCCATTCCTACCTTGATGTGAATGACTGACAGTATAGTACGCTTCGAAGTGTCCTTACTCATAGCCATGGGAAAAGAGGGGGGGGGGGGGGGGGGGGGGGGGAGGGGGGGAGGCAAGTATGGTGTAAGTGTACTGAGGTGGGAACAAAAGAAGAGGACGAGACGGGAGGAAAGAGAGATGAAGAAGAGAATACGTTTCAGACAGTCAGGGCAGGCACAGTGCAGCTTCATCAACAGCTGTGTACAACACACAGCTCCCTACAACCAGTCCCTCCAACACCACTCCTTGCCTTCCCTCTGAGTTAAGCCAGCACACATGGTTTCTGTGTGTATGAAAGGAAAACACATGGTTTGTGTGTGTATGAAAGGAAAACACATGGTTTGTGTGTGTATGAAAGGAAAACACATGGTTTGTGTGTGTATGAAAGGAAACTGGTCAAATGCAAAACATAAACACGTGTAAGATAATCCCCTCCAACAAAAAAAAAAGAATATATACATATACATCTGTATCATTGTTCATCACCATCCTCCACTATCTGCTCGTCGTATCTTCTGTTGGACTGTGCCAGCATTTGGAAAAATGGGACAGATCTCTCTCTCTGTATATATATATATATATATATATATATATATATATATACATACAGAGAGAGAGAGAGAGAGAGAGAGAGAGAGAGAGAGAGGTCCGCAGTCGACAATTTTGTTTGCAGTGATCGCTGTGTTAGGGAATGGGAAGGGGAGATAACAATGATTGGTTCTTAACTGAAGTCTGAACAGCATTTTCCCATGGGAAAGATCATGCTGGTCAAACTGCTGCCTGCTGATGCTGGGGCACGGCAGACTCAGGAGTTGGAGTCACTTTGTACAGCAGCCAGAGATGGAACAGTTCATGCGGCATGGGAAAATCATAGCGGAGCATGTCCCTCCAACATTTCTATCCTAAGTTCAGGCCGAGATGGACAATTCATGCGGCATGGGAAATCATAGCGGAGCATGTCCCTCCAACATTTCTATCCTAAGTTCAGGCCGAGATGGAACAATTCATGCGGCATGGGAAATCATAGCGGAGCATGTCCCTCCGACATTTCTGTCCTAAGTTCAGGCCGAGATGGAACAACTCATGCGGCATGGAAAATCATAGCGGAGCATGTCCCTCCAACATTTCTGTCCTAAGTTCAGGCCGAGATGGAACAACTCATGCGGCATGGGGAATCATAGCGGAGCATGTCCCTCCGACATTTCTGTCCTAAGTTCAGGCCCCTCACAGACAATTCTCTCCCTCTTCGCAAATATGAAGCAGACTTTAAGCATCAAGAAACTGAACAAGAAAAAAAAAGAGCTGTTCTGGTAATTTCATAATGGGTCCGTCGGCTTTTCCGATTCAGAATAGCTGCACACGTGGGAGAAACGTGTACAGGAAACGAGTTTTAATATTTCAAATGGGCTTCTCCTTCCCGGCAGTGAGTTTGTACTTCCAAGTCTGCCAGCATAGCAATGCCATAAGTGAGGTTTCGTTTGCCTTTTTTTTTATTTCTTTATTTTTCAAAATGTCCTCATATTCTCAACTGGACCAAAATGGGGTTCTTCTCATCGTCATCCACCACGAGAAAAACATCTCTCTCTCTCTTTCTCTCTTGGTTTCATACTCACAGGCATCTATCTATCTGTCTATCTATTTATGTGTCAGTCTCTCTGTCTGTCTGTCCCTGCCTATCTGCTTATCTAATTTTCTTCTTCTTCTCTCTTCCAATAATGTCCACCTGCCGAGTATTCAGCAATTACTGACTTGCTGGAGGTCACTGAGCAGCTTGAGGGAAAAAAAAAAGAAAAATTTACGTGGAGGACCTGGTCACCTTCAAAATAAAGGAGGCCAGGGTAGGAGATCTGACGACTTCTGCGGACAGGTCGTTTCAGTCGCAGATGGTATGGGGGAAGAAGGCATGCTATATATCTATCTAGCTGTCTGTCTGTCTATCTGTCTGATTTAGTTCGTTTGATGCTTTTTAAACATGCATACGATGACAAAGTTCTTTATCAACATCACAGTGTTCATTGCATTTCACTCTTGCTAGCGGAGATTCTTGTTGAAGCAAGTGCCTACAGGTCTATTATATAAAAAGAGCCCTGCTTTGTATCTGTTTACTCTTGAAGTCGTATTCACCTATTGCTTGCTACACAAAAATTTGCTCTAAGCATTTCAACTTGTCTGCAACATTGCTTTTGAGCTGTACATGTTCCTATAGGCTCCAAGGATCCACGTCCTTGGCAGCAACAGAAGTCATGTTGCTGCTGTCAATGCTGCCGCCGCTGTTGCTGGTACTGGTGCTGTCCGTACTCCTGCTCCTGCCGTTCCGCTGTTGCTGATGGCGATGGCAGGTCACACTCTGTCTGTCCCGCAAACTGCTGATTCTTCATGATCAGCTGGGGTCGACAGGTTCCCGTATAAAGGTGTGTTCATGGCCCCTGTGTTCTCATAATAGGGACCTGGAAATTTGACACAGACAGAGAGAGAGAGAGAGAGAGAGAGAGAGAGAGAGAGAGAGAGAGAGAGAGAATGTAAATCTCCAACCTGTCTAGATACCATTATAAAGAACACTTACGCAGCAGTCCCTGGTCTATCAGATACCTACAGACATGCAGTTTTGATATTTTTGAAATGTTTTTCCAATTTCTAATTGTTCACGCATCTGTTTTATTAACACTGATCTGAGAATTTCCACTTACCTACTGTTTGGTTATTATAGAGCAGCATAAATAAGATTGAAATATATACTGTCTATGCCATTATGAATAACCCAGATATGGGGATTTTTAGTTACATATTAGAATAAATATTAAACTGATAATTGCCTGTTGACCTCAATACCATCCTGAATGCAATATCTAGGAATTCTTGGTTTTGAGGTTCCAAATTAATATGAATACAAGCTTACTTGCATGGGGTGATAATTCCAAGTTTACTTAGATACAAACATACATGAATAGATTTGACAGGACTCGGCTGATGGATGCACGTATACGTAAGCATTGGCACTGGTGAGAATTCCCTGTGTATTTTAGATATTAATGTAAATGCCAACAGACACGGGGATTCTGTGTCTACTTTGATATTGACAGAAAATCACAACAAACGTGTATGCCCACTGAAGTTAGATGTCAATTTAAGTAACTCACTACCTATGGGCATTCTGATCTTATTTATATAATAACATAAATATAGTTACATGCATAAGTTTTCCCAGATTATACATACGATGACACAAATAAGAGACATATAAAAAAAATATGAAGTAGTGACTGCTGTACTTGTTTCAAATAGGTAAAGGGAATCATCATCTTCCCACTGCTGTCATTCCCTGTTGAAGTCTCTATGACACGAAACGTCGGCCATCCCCTCTCCAGGTACTCTTTTTACCATCTTTTCCCTTTACCTATAAGAGACATATGACAATATGCAGTTTATTCACGTAAAACAGCAATAACATGTCATGAAATTGCCTGTTCGTTCTGACATCAGTGCTAAAAACCAGATGCAATAAGTACATGCTGAAAACAAGGCGTTATCCTTTATAGTTGGATTACACACTGGTCACCTATAGCCCGTGTACATGCTCATGTTTAATCTACTCTTGACTCAGTTTCTAGCCAGTCCTAGCATTTCAGTTATATTAAAGTATCTTTTTAATTTATTGACATAGCCATCCCGTTGCAGAGTCCACTGAGTCAGCCACCCCCCTGGGGAAGGAGTCCATTGAGTCACTTGTTTGTGTGACAAAGAGTCATTTGAGACAACCGTCCATGTGACAAAGAGTCCTTTGAGACAACCGTTCATGTGGCAAAGAGTAGATTTGAGACAACCGTTCATGTGACAAAGAGTCATTTGAGACAACCATTCATGTGGCAAACAGTCCTTTGAGACAACTGCTCATGTGGCAAACAGTCCTTTGAGACAACCGTTCATGTGGCAAACAGTCCATTGAGACAACCGTTCATGTGACAAAGAGTCATTTGAGACAACCGTTCATGTGACAAAGATTCCTTTGAGACAACCGTTCATGTGGCAAACAGTCCATTGAGACAACCGTTCATGTGGCAAAGAGTCATTTGAGACGTTCATGTGGCAAAGATTCACCATTCATGTGGCAAAGAGTCCTTAGAGACAACCGTTCATGTGGCAAACAGTCCTTTGAGACAACCGTTCATGTGGCAAACAGTCCTTTGAGACAACCGTTCATGTGACAAACAGTCCTTTAAGACAACTGTTCATGTGGCAAACAGTCCTTTAAGACAAACTGTTCATGGCAAAGAATCCTTTGGGACAACCGTTCATGTGACAAACAGTCCTTTAACAGTGGACTGCTCCCTCGTCGGCGCGTGAAGCGCTACCTGTATTTCTGTAAATAGCCAGTACTCCCCATGGTTTCCAACTGAGAGAGGGGTGAGACAGGGTGACCCATCATCCCCTTATCTACACCTAATTTGTGCTGAGGTTCTGTCATTAATGATTCGCTCTAATGAGCATATTAAAGGAATAAAAGTTGTTAACAAGGAAACATTACTGTCACAATTTGCTGATGACACTAGTTTATGTCTAGATGGTTCAGAAAGATCTTTCAATGAGGTGGTATCTGTCCTTACTAAACTTTTACAAATTTCAGGTTTAAAAATCAATTTTGACAAGTCACAAGTAGTATGGTTGGGGAGTAGAAAGAATTGTGGAATTAGATTTATGAGGGACAAAAATTTTGTTTGGGATCCAAGTACTTTCAAATTTCTTGGTATCAAATTCTCCACTAACACAAATATTACTGTACAGATTAATTTTGAAGATAAAACTTTTTTTAAATACAAAGAGTCCTAGCTTTTTTTGGAAAAAAAAGAAATATAACTCCTTTTGGAAAAATAACTGTTATTAAAACTTCTAAAATTGCTCTATTATCGATGATTAATCTACCATACCCCCCGAGGATTTCATTGTTGCTTTAGAAAAAGAAATGTATAGTTTTTTTTTTATGGAATGCTAAAAAAAAAATCTGTGGTTCAAAAGCAGTACTGTGAAGGTGGATTAAAAATGTTACATGTAAAAAAAATTTTACTTCTTCTATGAAGATAAGTTGGCTGAGAAGATTAATGTATGAGTCGGGTTCGCGGAAGTTTACCATTAATATGTTCCCTAAGCTGGACAATTAAAAAAAAAAAACAAACAAAAAAAAAAAAAAACCTTTGGTGCTGATTTTTCTAATGTTATTATGCAAGATGTCAATAACCCATTCTGGAATGATGTGATGAAACACTACAAGAAACTGTGCTCAAAGTGCTGTCCAACTACAGTACATGATTTCATGTCAGAGTGTATTCATTACAATATAAAAATTTTAAGAGATAAAAAAGTTATTTTTTGTACAGAATGGTGTAATTATGGCATTTTCTTCATTAAACACTTGATTAATGAAAATGGGCATTGGATGACCTTCCATGAATTTTTAACTAAATATCAAGGTATAAGAACAAACTTTCTCTTGTATAAAGGCATAATAATGTCATTCGCAACTATTGCCAAAAACTTAATATTATCAGAACTAACCAATATAAACTCTAAGACCAAAAACCTGGTTTTGCATTAAAAGAGGCAACAAATATGTACAAAAAACTTTAAACGAAAAAATAATGCCTCTCTTGCTGCTATTAATAAATGGAATAATCTTTTTGTAAATCTGAATTGGAAACAAATATTCTTTCACAGTTATAAAGTTTCTACTGACATCCAGCTTAGATGGTTCCAATGCTGACTTCTACATAGATTGCTGCCAACCCAGAAATACCTATTTCAATGCAAAATTGTTGATTCATCACCATGTAACTTTTTTGTGATCATGAACAACAGACTATTACACACATGCTTTTCGACTGTAATATTGCGCAGCAGTTTTGGAGAAATCTTCAAAACCTGCTAATGGATAAATGTCAGCACTGCGCTAATCTGTTTTTTTGAGAAAGTTAGTTCTGTTTGGAGTGAAACAAAATGTGGAAACTGACAAAGTTCTTAACTTTATTCTGCTGTTTGCTAAGTTTTATGTTTACAAATGTAAACTACGAAATATGCACCCAGACCTTCATGTTTTCCTTACAATCTTAAGCTACAGATTTAAATTGGAAAAATACTTAGCCTTTCTGAACTATGATTCAGATCAATTTGACAAAACCTGGTTTCCCTATTCCTCTATCATTTCCTAGCTTTATTGTGACTTTTCTTTTTCTTTTTTTTTTTAAACAACTCATATATGTACACATGTCCCAACTTGAATATCCCAACCTAGATAATGCTATGTAGTTGAAAATGGTAGACACTAGTATCTTCTAACATAACTAGCCGTCCATTCTCTTGTTGTAATTACCCATCTTAATATATTTTTTTTCTCTCTTCTCAGCCTCTTGCCCCTGCCACCCCTAGGTATTTTCCTTCTTTTTGAGGTTATACATTTGTACATGTGTGTGTGTGTGTGTGTGTGTGTGTGTGTGTGTGTAAGTTTATGCATATATATCCTGCTTACAATTCATGTATGTTTGTGTGTATGTGTCAGCGACTTTTTTTTTTTGGGGGGGGGGGGGGGGGGGGGGGGGGGGGGGGGGGGGGGGGGGGGGGGGGGGGGGGGGGGGGGGGGAGGGGAGAGACATGCGTGTTTGTTTCTCATATTGTGTCTGACTTCTGTGTTTTTGTACAATTATTATGCTACATATTTGTCTTTTTTCGTGTGTGCATGTTTGTTTAAAAACTGAAAATTTTTTTAAAGACCTCTTTGCTAATACTTTCCTAACACGATTACATAATTCCAACATATACATGTTGTCAGTTGTGTCAACTCATTTCTCCCCATTCATTCCTTCAAATACAAAGAACATCAAGACAAATGTCATAGGCTATTTTGAATTGAACTCTTTATTATAACTTATATATTTGTACATACATGAATTTGTTATTAATTTTGAAAGAGAGGGGGTTAGTTACCGCCAAGGACATTGACAAACAAAGCACAGGACAAGACATGATGCATTTCGACCTCTTGGGTCTTCTTCAGGCAAAAAAAACAGATCACATTGAACATTTAGGACAGTACAAACAAAGAACGAAGAGAGACTTATCTGTTGTCCATGTGCTAAGAAAGAAGAATGGCCAACAGATAAGTCTCTCTTCGTTCTTTGTTGGCCTCAAAAAGCTGGAATGCTCGCTGTCAGTTTCCAGTGGCAGGGATCGTGCTCTCCGACCAACGAACGACTCAAAAATGAACAGCCGATCCACTATACACCCTCTGTTAGCACTAGAACTGTAAACAGTTGTCGCAAACCACTATCCTAAATGATTGGAGATACACATGATTCATACACTTCTCGTGCTGCGACGCGCGACACGGCACGCTGGGGAGAGGTTGGGGGAAGGAAGGGGAAGGAAAGAAGCGCACGGACAGCTCACTTCACCTCTCCCCTGGTTGAACCACTCAGAGAGGGGAAAGGGAGGAGGCCGTCCGTGACTCCTTTCCACTTTTTTTTCCCCCCCCCCCCCAACTTTTTTCTACCCTTCACTGGATGCTTTGGGGTGCTGTTGGTTGGATTCTTTTTTTTTTTTTTAGTCCTTGGTGGTGAGACCACCACCAAATTATAGACTGTGGTGTATATCCGTCTGTTGCCAAGGGAACACCGACACCAACAGCCGTGTCTCCCAGATGTGTCCGATCCAGCAGATGAAAGGCCTAGAAGCAGGCAGTATGAAATGATCCGTCTTCTGGGAGGATGACGATGGTTCCCATATGCTGCTAGTGAAGGGATTAACATTTATAATATATTTCCCTCCCTTCTCTTTCTCTCCTCAGCGCCCCCCCCCCCCCCTTTTTTTTTTCCTTTCCTTTCATTTAAACATTTGCCAGGTCCTTAACATAATGATAGAAGAATTGTAAGCCTGCACTTGTTTTTCTCCACTTCTCAACTGTTCAGTATACACACACACACACACACACACACACACATATATATATATATATATATATATAGAGAGAGAGAGAGAGAGAGAGAGAGAGAGAGAGAGAGAGAGATGGATGGGACGGACAGACAGACATACATGAAGACAGACAGACAGACACTCGTTGTCCATACCCTGACGGGTGGTAGGCGTTGTGTTTCTGTACTGTGAAATGGCAGTGTACACAGAGGGCACTCCAATGTCGCTGGTCCTCAGAGGTGAGTACACAGAGGGAGGCTGAGGGTCTGCAGAAATACCACACACAACACACACACATATGCACGCGCACACATTAAACCAAATGGCACAAAGCCTGTTGATTTATTCAAAGAATGTCTGATGAGCAAAGGATTGATCTTAGCGCCTTTTTATGATCTCTCTCTCATATATTCACAACAAACGTAAATACACAAGCAATGCCACTCTACCTAATGAAAGGAAGGCTTAGCCTGTGTTTCACGCTTCTCTCTGTGAAGTGATGCGAGTGTGTCTATGTGTGCATGCATGCATGCCTGTGTGTTTGTGCATGTGTCCGTGTGTACATGTGTGTATGCGTGTGTGTGTGTGTGTGTGTGTGTGTGTGTGTGTGTGTGTGTGTGTGTGTGTGTGTGTGGATATGTTAGCAGGTTCTAAGTGAATGCATGCTTCCACTGCATACATTTGTGTGTATGCTTCTCCAAAGTAATATAGTCGAGAGAGAGAGAGAGAGAGAGAGGAGAGAGAGAGAGAGAGAGGGGAGGGGGGGACACAGACAGACAGACAGAGAGAGAGAGAGAGAGAGAGAGAGAGAGAGAGAGAGAGAGAGAGATGAGACAGACAGACAGTAATAACATTTGGCAATCCATAACCTACTCGTAACATGACGGGGCGATCGATCTTCCATCACCTCATAGTCGTCAGACACAGGGGAAGCAGCTGGCACAGGGTGTGTGCGTTCTGTGCTCTGCTCCTGTCGTTGCCTTGATGAACTGAAACATCAACATCTCAGTTATGTAGTTATGCATTTTCTGATGAGCATCTGTCCTGCAAAACACACACGCACACACACACACTCACTCTTACATACACACACAGAGGCAGGCATGTGTGCTTCTTCCACCAGTCCCTCGAAGCAAAAGCATGGTCTCTTGATTCTGAACTGTAACAGTATTTCCTGGTTTGCAGGTGCCTTCAGGTCACTGTTTGTGGTTGTGAAAACACTCAGCGGTAAAACACACACTCCTCATACACTGATCTGTCTGTCTGTATTTGTGTCCGTCCCTGTCTCTCTCTCCCCCCCCCCCCCCCCCCCCCCCCCCCCCCCTGCACCTAGGCTTATGCAGCCTCGTTTTAAATATTTGTTTTACACCGGCGCATCCACTTCAATTACTTTTTTCACTGTATATTTGTGTGTTCTATCTGTCTTGATCTTTTTCCTCTTTTGATGTCACCTTTCGTCTATGCACTGCCATCTTGGATGATTATTTTCATCTTGAAGGTGTGTAGTCTCTCCATCCATCCAGACACACACACACACACACACACACACACACACACACACACACACACACACACACACACACATATATTCTCACACGTGCGCACACATATGCACAAACATATGTATGCACATGTGCTCTCTTAAAACATACAACAAACAAAAAAAAAGCCCACAGACATACCTGTTGCAAGCTGCTATAAGAATAAGGATATAGGTGAGAGAGAAAAAGGAGGCTAGTCACAAGAAGGGAAGACTAGACAGAAAACTGCACCTGTAAGGCTTGAGAGGTCAGCAAGGGAGATGGCAATAGAGGAGGGTGGGGGGAAGGGATGGAATGGAAGTCTGAAAGTGGGGTGTGGATGGGGGGGGGATGGGGGAAGTGGTTGTTTGGGGAAGGGATAGGATGTGTAGCAGGTTAAAAGTAGAAAATAAAACATATGCAGAAAATCAATCATATCATTTACCTTTCATCCATTCTCCTGTTTCCTGCAAAAATAAAAGAATGATAGTTGTCTTTCATAATCATATACATTATATATACACACATATACACAGCAACAGAGAAAAAAAAAAAAAAGAAAGATAAATATCAGTGTATCCCTCATAAGAAAAGACCTAAAATGCAGAAACTGAACATTGCTAGCCATTCCCATACATCAGTGTTGATGTGTGGGCTAACTACTTTTTAAGCATAACTCTTTGATATATCATTTAAAAGAGTAATGATTAAAGGAAAAAACACACACACACACACACACACACACACACACACACACACACATTCCGTTTATTAGGCAGACCCTGCCAGTATGATTTGGAGCTCCCAGTTCTTCACAAGTTCTTACTTACTTCCATTAAAAATCTGAAGTTCTGAGAAATGTTCCACATTACAAATGTCCAGTACTTTGGATGTAAAATTTCTTTGTTTCACAATTCAATTGGGTGTTTTATATCAAACCATGCACTGATAGGCAATTGTCCATTTTTCAAACTGTCTTTTTAACTTAAGCCTCAGACTGTTCTTTCGCTCTAACTGTGGCAGTTTTCAGGTGTTGTCATTTTCCTGCTGATCCAGTGTAGCTGTCCTAGAATTTCAGCAACAACTGTTTATTTAAGAGGCACAAATACTAACATTTCTTTGTTACTTTTCTAACCAAAACGAGTCGACATACCAAGCAACATCCAACTCTCCACTCTTTCCTCTTTCCAGTCTGTCTCTCTCTCTCTGTGCCCCTCTCTCCCTTTCTCTCTCTCTCTCTCTCACACACACACACACACACACACACTGCTCACGGTTTTATATTATTTTACAATGCCAGTCTTGGCCCTCTCAACCTTCTGTTCCTCTCACTACCTTCCCTCCCTCTGTCTGGCTGACTTGGGTGCATGGCAAAAAGATGAAAAGACGTGACCCTGACAACACTGTTATACAGAATGTGGACTTCACTGCAGTGCAGGTTGACGCCATCCTCCCAGTTCTTCCCCTTTGATAGTGGCATGATGCCCATGGATGGCCCTAGTACTTCCTTTGCCATCCACGTCGCTACAACGAACGCAGGTAGTCGCAGCACTCCCCAATGTATTTCTTAAGCTCACATGTGTCACGCATGTGGAGTATCACACAACTTCATGCATCAGCATAAAAAAGCATGTGGTACATGACACTTTGCTGATTAAATGCCTGCCAGTATGGAATGTGCATGATAGTGTCATCTGCAGTTGGTAAAGATGAATCATTATTTGTTTACTTTCAGTGTGCAGGCCAAGGTCCCTCTTTGTTACATGGATGACAAGAAGTCTCATTGATTTCTTGAAAGTATCAGGCAATGCTGGCCATTCAATACCAATAGAACTGATGGTTACTGCAAAATCATTTAACAGTTTTCAAACTCTCTGTCATGTGCATCTGCATGTGTGCATGTATGCAGGTTTGCCTGCGTGCTGACATGTGAATGTGCATGCGAACATGGGTATGTGTGTATGGGAAGGAGAGGGAGGGAAGGAAACAAATAAAATAGAAACAGTGCAGAGGGAGAGGGTGGTTGAAGTAATGGAGATGGAGAGAAATGGGTGCCTGAGGGTTACTATAGAACAGGTGCACGTGAATTCGTGTTTCCTGTATGCATTGACATGTATCAGGTGTGTGTGGACAGAAATGGGTACTGGCCTGTTGAGACTGTCTGTGTGGTGTGTGTTGGTGTGCAGGAGGAGAGAACTGTCTGTGTGGACTGAAGTGTTGGTGTGGCAGGGCAGGAGAGAACTGTCTGTGTGGACTGAAGTGTTGGTGTGCAGGGCAGGAGAGAACTGTCTGTGTGGACTGAAGTGTTGGTGTGGCAGGGCAGGAGAGAACTGTCTGTGTGGACTGAAGTGTTGGTGTGGCAGGGCAGGAGAGAACTGTCTGTGTGTGGACTGAAGTGTTGGTGTGGCAGGGCAGGAGAGAACTGTCTGTGTGGACTGAA